>OY979716.1:25281417-25406417 GCA_963855995.1 Muricea muricata
ATCCTAAAAGCAGGCGGTGGTATTTGAGTTTTCCGGGGGAAGTGCGGGGTTGAAGGTTATTACGAAAAATAATAACTGGTTACTGGGTTATTACGGAAAATAATAAACGGTTACTGGGTTATTACGGAAAATAATAACCGACCACTGGGTTATTACGGAAAATGATAACCTCAGGAAACTCTACGTTCAAAATCAGCTTATTACAACAAAACTCGCTCAACGTATACTTCAACTCTTTCAAATCTTAATTGCCCACGTATTATACACATCTGCAAATGAACAGAGTATCCAGTACATAGACTATATCGTTATGTAAAGCAAACCAAGCCATGCAGTGAGTTCTAACTTCAAAAAGTGATATTGAATCATTGAGCTGGGCCGGCGACGCAAGTTTCGATTCCGTAGACGGTTGGACACCTCCAAGATGGCCGACCACCTCATTGATCTCGTTTTCAAGTCTATGTATCTGACAAAACTAATAGATTTTTCGTTTTAAATTTTAGTAATCCAATCCCTGACCCAAACCCTAAACCTAACCCTTACAAAAATCGTATAAAAGTAAAAAAATATAAGAAAAAAAGTTTGACGAACTTTAAAAATAAAAAAAGCTCGGATGGGATTCGAACCCCTGCCTATAATCTATTTGAAATCGCACGCCTAGACGACTGAGCTAACAACGAGCTCGCTGGAAACCGTCGAAAACTTTGTCTAAATGAGTCAGAACAGTCTTCGAACGAGATAATGAGGTGCTCGACCATCTGGGAGGTGTCCGACCGTCTACGGAATCGAAATAAGCGCCGGCGACACGTACTGTAAAGTCATCGGAAAACAGCGAATACACTTTACGCCATGCCCATTGTCGCTCTATTTGAACGCCAAGCTTCGAAGTCTTTAACGCCCATTCGTCTGTGTAACGAGTTGCTAAAGGAACAGACTGTATAATAATTTGTTGATCAATCTATAAGTCAATCAAATCTGTCCTTAATTTAATATAAACAACGTCCCTAATATAACATCACTTTCTGCTATTTCTGAGTTATAAAGTTCTTCGTCACTGTAGTCCATGACCGGCTGCACACTACCAGGACAAGATTTACGCGATCTAGTTTTGCATGAACGCCTATTTTACATCAACTCATGATTCGTTGGCTTGGCAATTGCAGCAACAGAATTAATTTTCCTTTACAAATACAACGATACAGAGTGTCTCATAAAAGGCAAGCCATTGAAAGTAAAACTATTCAATATAATATAGTTCCCCAGTTCATAAAAGATTTATGCATAAACAATTAACGAAACGCACTGTAGAAGAAATATAGAGAAAACCTCCGAAAAACAAAAGAATATGGTCTCATGAGCATATAAACAAGTTAAAGCCCTCGTGTATCGGTTCCCTCCTTCGTGCTTTAACCTATATATAAACAAATGCTAGCCAAATTTGTCTATGCCTTTAAAAATTTCCTGGCAACAATGATACCATAATTTGATGTTGTAATTTTACCTAAATGTAGGAAAATATTAACCGAACGATTTAAATTTTAAAAAATTGACATATTTCTGCTAATTAAGTTAACTTGCCTATGGAATATCGTTGATTCTTGATCCAAAACCAATCATGTTTCTTTACGTTATAAGAGAGCTGGAAAGGTGCAGATTCGCAGGCATTCGCAATCACACTGTCGTCATCAGGCGCCTCGACTGGCCGAATTCCATCACGATATTCTCTTACGAAGAAATCATCCCAAGATTGGAAACCATAGCGAGGTTGACTTGGATCACATTTGAATTCTTCAACGAAGTTAGGCATCGCCTCCATCGCATCTTTACCAAACCAACCTTTATGTGGATCATCATTCAAAACATATGTGGATAGTGGACTCGACAAAAACTTTCCCCAGTAATTTAAAATGTTCTTGAAATGTTGGTTCACCTGAACAAAAAAGGTCATCAAACATTGCCACTCGGTTGTTAAGATTCAATTACTCTTAGACACTTTCGACCCTAACCTCGTACCCAGGGCATTTTACCACGGCGAAAATGGCTCTGGCCTCAGACAGTCAGTTTTGCAACGTGATTGGTTAATCGTCAAGCCAAATTAATTCGCGTGTCAATAATTTATTCCATGTAATTTCAATTCAGCAATGAGCTGTATCAGCAATCAACCTCGTCCCCAGGGTCATCTTTGTGGGCGCGGTGAGGAAATAGATGATCCTGGTAAAGGCTGTCCTAATCTCCTTGTTCATTGGTTAACACATTCGACCAGTCAGGGTATGTGACAATAAATGTGACTGGTTTAACGAAATGACAGCATAATATTACTTCCTGTTTTCTCCTCATTTATTAGGTTGGGGTTTTTATATACAGCTTGTGGTTGGTTTGAGTTGAGGTTGGTATATCGGATATTCTAAAGTATTCCATTTGCATTATTAAAAACATTCTTTTAAATATTGTTTTTATGTGGGCGCAAAGTTCTGTACACATTATCGAAATTAGCACGCCAATACTCTGTGCCAGTGGTAACTTGAGTCAGCGCCACTTTAGTTACTGACGGCGCATGCTCGAAAATCTCCAAGAATATTGGAGATTTTTACAGCCTGTACGAGGGCCATCTATTTCCTCACTGCACCACAAAGATGGCCCTGGGGACGAGGCTGCTGTAATCTCTATAATAGAGATTAAGCAAGCGACGTTTTTGTCAACACGGACGGCAGCCGGAAGTAAGTTGTGTCGTTATAGATGGCGAATGATGGCGTGAGCCGTTCTTGCTTGAAATCAACAACGGCAGTCAGTCAACTTTCACGTTCATGATTTCAAGCAAGAACGGCTGACGCCATCATTCGCCATTTATAACGACGCAACTTACTTCCCGCTGCCGTCCGTGTTGACAAAAACGTCACTTTCTTTAGCTCTCTAATGAAAATCTAAAACTTTGAAGTTAAATATTTTTGGTTTAGATATGGCTTTTATTGAAAGAAAGCAGCAATTTAAATATATTTGTACGTACTAATGCTTTTTTATCTAATTATATACTTGACGATAAAGATAAGCTGCAAATCTTGAAACTGCATAACTTTACGTCATTAATTTCCCCAAAATAAATTATCATACTAAAAACCTCAAAAACTCAGGGTGTCACGTGATCGGCTGATGCCAAGGCCATTTTCGCTGTGGTATAATGCCCTGGGTACGAGGTTTTTTCGACCTGATTTAATTTCAGTGCATGTACGCAAAACAATGGCTTGAAACCAAAACGGAGTATGAAAGCTGTTGAAAAGAAGCAGTTTTCATGCCCAGAGAATACATTCGTCAGGTGCCTATATCACATTCTCCTGACATAAGAGTAGCTAATAAGAGTAGGAAACGCGTCAACCGTCAAAAAGAAATTTTAAAATATATATTCCGCAAAACACATCTTCAATTCTTCTTTTCGACTACAGGATTGTACCTTATTATCTGCAAGGGAAATTTTAGATCTGTTAACTTAAAAAAAAACAGGGAAAAATCGATGTTTTGAAAGCATAAACTGGAAACGTCGTGTAGAATGATAGTCTTTACTTACATGGAGTACCTCACCATATGCAATTCCATAGAGAATAGGATATGCACCGTACACAGTAAACCGTGCAAAAAATCCTCCCCATTTTAATAAATATCTTAATAGTTTACTAAACTAAATGAAAATTAAGGAAAAAATGTACAAAGCGATAGAAAAATTCCGATGACTTAATTTGTTCGCCAAAATTCAGAAAAGGAATCAAGAAAATGCAACGGGCATGGCAGTGTTAACTGTGTTTGGAAATTAGTTTAGTAAACTAACGAGTGTTGTTTGGAATTTTGCCAAAGTAGGTCAGCTGCCAATTAATTATTTATTACCATGACAACATTATACCCATCCGTAGCGGTTTTCAGCTTGAGTAAACAGGAACAGTGAGTATTTAGTGGTTATGCATATAACGCTAGGACTAGTTCAGATTTGTAGGGGATAAGCCTTGCGCGAATCATGTTTTGTTCTGTTAGTTTTGTGCATTCGTGCAGAAAGCAAAGTTTGAAATTTCGTAAATCTCTTCGCAAGATTTTTCAGTTGTTCAAGCACTTGGGACATTTAGGTTTGTGCACCAATCGCCTCGACAAAGCGGGACTTTTATTCAAGCTTACCTTATACAATTGTTATAATTATGTTAATTAAAATATATACATAAGTAGCTTGATTGGTAGTTTTCACCTAACTCGTTTTATGAGGTATAACTTAGTTTTTGCATTTTCTAATTACTTTGTATAGCATCCAGTAATGTTGTCGATCTAATAATTCTAAATATGTATTTCAGCCGGTATGTTACACATTTATTTATTCTTGAATACAATGAGTACTCCTTGTGCAGGCATTTCAACAATATTTCGGATTACTGGTTGTTGCTTCCATTCTGCAGGGGTTTTGTTTGCTTAAAAGTACATTTTAATCTCGCCGCTGAGTTATAAATAGTCCATTCAAAATTTAATAAAGGATTCCTTAATTTCCAAATCTATCCTGGCTTAAAAAATTATATGTCATCACTTATATTACAAAATAGGGTTTAGAATATATAATAAACTTTATTGGAGAATTAAACCCAAACGGCACGAGTGCAAACGGGACTCGAAGTCCCATGCGAGGCACTCTACCTTTTTACACACAATATATAAATTACTTCTACTAAATAGATAATACATGCAGCAGTTAATATTGACACATGCCAATTGCTTGGAGCGCAGACAGTGATTAAATTTTATACTATGTCGAAGCTAAAAGTCTTAGAACAGCCTAAAGCTAACTCGAAAAACAGAAACCATGACAGAAAAATCCGCTCACAAACAAAGCGCATATGTTCACCTAGTATGGTCTGTGACACGAACAACTTCGATATAAAGACCAAGTACATGGAATATCTACATTAAAACTGGACACTAATAACTGTACGTATGTTTTTAACAGAAAGGATGTAAACATTGTAAGACTTCGAAGGTCTGCAGGACAAGCTATTTTACACACATAATTCCAAAGAGGGACAATACGGTTAAAGAACGATGACTGAAAAGAACTTGTTTTACACGACGGCACTTTAAGTACGAGAGAAGGATTTTTACAGTTACGAGTACGGTTATGACTAACAAATGACACAAAGTTAAATATATTTAAATCGAAAAAACCGTTCAACAGTTTGAAGAAATATGTTAAATCCTTCATCTCTCTGTCGTAAGACAACGGTAAGAGGTTTAGCATCTTTAAACGGTCTTTATATGAAAGGTCCCGCGTTTGGAGGATCCATCTTGTGGCGCGCCTTTGAACTCTCTCCAACTTTATTTTGTTGGTGTACTGGGACGGCGACCATATTTCTGTGGCGTAACATAGCTGAGATTTTACCAGAGAAAGATATAAAGCGCGCCGAACATCACAAACCGTTAGGATGTGGCATGTTCTTCTTAGTAGACCCAGCGTTTTATTGGCTTTGCTAACAATCTGCGATATATGCGCGTTCCAACAGAGGTTACTTGTCAAAGTGATCCCAAGATCGACTTCACTGTCCACACGCTTTAAATCTGCAGAACCAAGATGGTAATTGGCGATGAGTGGATTTCTGCGACGTGAGACTGTCATAATTTTGCACTTGGATGTGTTGAATGTGATGTTTGAATCCGCGCTCCAAACTTCAGCGCAAGTCAAGGCGGTCTGCAGACAAGCGCTATCCTCGTTAGATGTTATAGCTCTGTATAGCTTCGCGTCGTCAGCGTACAAACCTGTTGATGTAGCTTTAGGGATAACGTCTGGGAGATCATTAATGAACAGAAGGAAAAGCATTGGACCTAAAATGCTTCCTTGAGGGACGCCAGAGGTTACAGGGGACCATTCTGAAGCTATACCTTCGATAACAACACGTTGTTTACGCCCACGCAAGTTAGCTGCTGAACCAGCTGTAAAGATTTCCAGAGATTCCGTATCTTCTGAGTTTTGTTAAAAGAATTTTATGGTCAACAGAATCGAACGCCTTCGCGAAGTCAAGGAAAATAACGTCCGTCTGAATGTTATTGTCAAGTAGTTGTCCGATGCGATGAAGAGTGGTCAGAAGTTGGGTGAATACAAACTAATAATCAGTTCTAACCGCGGAAAATTTTTAATCGGTTGATTTGAATTACTCGATGAACCGCGCCTTGTTTACTGCCTACAATATAAGCAGGAGAATAATGAAAAGTCCATACCTGTAGTATTAATCAGTTTAGAATTCATTGTTTGGTACGTGTTTAACCGTAGAACACCGTTTCGCATTTATTTACCATACCACAACGCGCTTTTACATTTTGTCTTAAAATGATTACATGGGGTTATGGTATGCCGAATTCTAAACAGAATAATTTTTTCTGTTGAAATATTTCAGAAACAAACGCAAAGATATTGAGTACTCTAGCTTCAACGCATCATCATGCATTGCACACCCCTTTCATATCATTTCTTAGAAAATGTATATGTGCGATTTAACCCCAAAAATATGGCAACCAGACCTAAATACACAAAGCTCAACAATGCATATCTGCTTGATGCCCAAAATGTATCTATGCTGAAATGATATAGTACACCGTGAAACTATAATACGAGCATAAGTTTAGTAGCATAAACAACGCTCGATAGTGTATTAAATTAGCAGAGGAATATCATAGTTTGTTCATACTTTTTCTTCACTGCAAAACTCCTCACCTTTTCATTGCGGAACGCAGCAAAACCAGCAGGAGTGGCAATTGGCCAAACCATAATAGCTGCGATTGGAAGGCCGACCCAGTAAGAGTTCTTGTATTCAGGAGCTTTGTCCATGACACTGTTAATGATAAGGATCATTTTTTGCCATGAACAAATAGTTACTGCTTCAGAAATATTCACCAGTGGTCTCTGCTGCCAGAACATTTCATGGAAGAACATGTTGACCTCTAAGAATGAGCAAAATATAATCATTTACATTAGCAACAATATTTAAAGAATTTCATAGTGTAATACGTAAATCATATATTGTTGAGACTCAAATTAGCTTAATGCATAAACAGTCCGATTCTCCGGTGGGTAAAGAATAAGCCAGGAGTGTCTCACAGAGTTAATTTTGAAAGCACTTGCATTTAAAACGTTTGAGAGCTCCGCCAAATGCTCCTTCTTGAAGGAACATTTTGATATGTAAAAGAGCGCCGAACTTTTTGCAACGCTAATCGCTTCAAATAAATACTTTCTTTGGTAGAAAGTCGCTGAAATTTGTCGCACAAATAAGAAGAACAACCAGAAGAATAAACGTCTTGCGGACGTCCAGCGGGCGTTATAAATTGCCCATCATTTTTATTAGATCTTAAGTAAACAAATAAAATATACGTTTTTCTGATTGTCTACCAATTCATCGATTTCATTGCGCAAATTATCGGCATTTAAATTAAAAGCGCAAGCCAGGAGAGTGGAATTTGTACAAAAAATTTAAATTTACGCCCATAGCGTCGTGATAAATACGTGTAGTGGCCGGAACTTCCCAATAGTGATGCATGCTATTTAAATAAAAAGATTTCGTTAAAAAACCAGTGAAATTTGAGCGTAATTGCTCTCAAATTTCACCTGCCATGTTTGTGTTGTTTTGTTTAGTAAATTTGCACTCCTGTTTTCTAACGGCAAATTTGATTACTTCTTATGTTGTTACAGACTTTTGCACAGTTGTCAGAAGAGGTTGGACAGCTGCCACATATTTTCTCAGCGCTAGCTAGAGGAAAGTCGACTTGAAAATAGGAATCTGGCTAAAAATATTCAAATATTTTGCGTTTTGATGTAAAGTTACATTTGAATACCACTCAGAATGTTTCAACAAGAATTGAAGGACCCACAAGCAAAAAACTGCGTAAGGAGAACATAGTTTGCTACTTAAATTTCGTCCTTGAAGTTGGTGCTATGCCGACATGTGATTATTCAAATCCGTTTCGGGTGTCAATTTTCAAATACAAATATTTCAAATTTCCATGGTTTGATTTTGCTTACTTTTGGCCACACACAGGATCAAACTCTTGTCTTTCGTGTAAGCTATCGGAACCCATCGGAACTTTTCACCGTTTTCGAGATATTTGTCTTCCAAATTTGCCTACCATTTTTCATGCGGGAAGTTTTGTAGGTCTTAATTTTGGGCGGATTTCCCTAGTTTTTCTTGTGTTTTAGCAAAAAATTTTTATGCTTTAGTGCCATTCATGCATCTACTTCTGAAAGAATGCTTTGTTAGGGCAAAAGAATGTTTAAAAAGTGTAACGCAAATTTACATTGTCAAGTTTTGTATATCACAGCATGTGTGTTATTAACTATCCTCAAAAATGATTTTTAGTATACACTCAGCCATGGACTGTTACAAATGCAGACTTTTGATTGGCTTCTCAACAGTGGTCTATTCGTGATAGACCAAGGTTGAGAAAAACAACAGAACAAGATGGCGGAAAAAGTTGTTTGGTGAGTGTTTCGAAGGGATTCCTCAAAAATGGGATATTCCAAGAGCCTAAAAGACTACAAAAAAGGGTCCGAAGACTTCCAAAGGTAAGAAGGGGACATTTAAACAACATATTAACGATAAATCTACTTTTATTTGCGTGAAAATGTGACACGAAGACAGGTGGAATTACTTAGGCACATATTTTACTAATTTTAGTTTATACTGCAAGCGAAATCGTTAAAACTACAGTCACTCATAATTATTTAACCATGTTTTCCGGGTCTTCCTAGTGTTTTACGTGCTTTAAGTGTAAATTTATGCCTATAACTCTTAAATTTTAGGGGTTTTGTAAACTTTTAAATTATATTTTTTGTATGTTTCGAGATTTCCCGCCAAAAATTGCTGCCTTTATAGCTTTTGAGTTTTTCGTTTAAATTTTATGTTAAATTTATGTTAAATGTGTTTATGCATTTCAGACGAGAGCAATTTTCTCGACAGGTGTTATTTCATCGACAAGAGCGAAATTAGTGTTGTTTTTTGTTAACTATAAACCCATTTTTAACGCAAAGTGAAGCAGGATTTCGAGAAATCATATAGCTGCAGTGTTTATAATTAAACCAGTCTTTAAATTTGTGCTCATTTCATGGCCTCTTATGTTTTTTTATCGCGCTCCAATGCCTATGAAAACTTCTTTTGTTATTTTCTTGACAAATATGTCGGTTATGAGATGTGTTTTGTGATGTTGTTTAATGCTCACGAGATGCAAAGATTCTGTCGTATCGATTAAGTTGCAAAAAGTAAACAAAACGTCTCACGCGAAGATTGCGAGATTGAAATTGTTAGAGCTTTTAATATTTGGTTAATTTTTTTTTCCAATTTCCTTTACAACTTGTATTTTGGTTAGTAGTGTATACTAAAACAATTAGACAACTCGGCCTCGTTGTCTCTGAACAGATAGTAAACTCGGGCTGCGCCCTCGTTGACTATCAGCTCATAGACAACTCTTCCTCGTTGTCTAATTGTTAAATATAACATGGAATGCACATAAAGTATTTCTAATTAATATTCCAAGGATTTGTATAGGTCGCGAAGCAATATGCACTAAAACGGGACCATTTAAACAGAATAAATAGCAAAATACAGATTTTAGCTGTTACCGACATTCACTTTGTTCAATTATATTCAAAATCATGCATGGGCATGAATTAAAGAGCATATATAAACACTGTTTATGTGTTTTTATTCGCATGTATGAATCATGCTAAAATGATGTTTTTTATGGCGCTTTGAATAGACGTCTGCTTTGCTTCAAGTTATTGACCTTCACCATTGTACATGAAGGTTCGCAGAGTGGTCAACTACGTGACTGTGCATTCAGCTCATTCTAAGCCTACTTAGCTAAACTGCATGCAGCACTGCTTAATTCATGATGATATATAAGTCGACTGCTAAATAATATCACTGCTTTTTACATACTCATGAGACCATATTCTATTGCTTTTCGTCGGTTTTTGAATTTTGCTATAATGTTAAAATTAATATAGTCACACTAAAAGGATTTTTCTTAGCTTTGTTAGTTCCCTGATGATCAGTTTGTTCTCCGCACTTTAACGTCTCTTTATGGTCACTTTTTTAACTTCAACAGTAGCTGCATAACGTGGAGATATAGACATCTTTTTCTCGTTTGTTGCATTCCTATACAAAATCGACGAAACATTTTCTTCTAGATCCTTGCTTCTTCGCTTATATGATCGAACAGCAAGGCTCTTGTGACCTAAAATTATTCGGACAAATAAAGTCTACCACTGTCTCAACTCACGCAGAACGGAATAAATTATGAAAGTCTACACATGTAGACAAAACCTTTGCAACTAGAGTATTTGGTCACTAAGGAATATAGAAAAAAGCTCAAAAACGTGAAACCTTTTTTTCGCAAAAAAGCTGTTCGTCAATTTTAGCCTCATACAATCCCGTTGCAGCCGTTACGGGCAAGTTATGATTTGTCTTGAAAGCCCTTTATATAGCAGCCTCGCACAATCGCTTTACTGTCGACGCTAATGTGTTGTGGCCAAGCGGAACGACCGAATACCAAAAATCAGCTTTTGGCTTTCTTAGTGGCGTTGGATAAAAAGCGTCTTCGTTCTTTCCTTTGGACTAAATAATAAAAAAGATATGTCATCGCTGCAAATTCTCGGGAAATAAAGTGTTATTTATTTAACATGTCAAATGCGTAAAATGAGATTTCTTACCACAGACTACAATATTTTTCGTATAAGCGAACTATACAGTGCGTATAAAAAAAGGTGATCCAAAGTGGACGCGCTGTACTACAAAAAGTATTCGGTGTATGCTCATTTTTTTTCGCATTCTGACCGATCAATCTTTTAGCCATTGAATGACACCATAAAATCGCTTCAGAATAAACTATTAAACTACCCGCGTGCACATTTTATTACCTTTCAGTCATTGACTACAAACATGGTGCAACTTACAGTTGAACAAAGGACATTTTTAGTCAGAAACTTTTTAAATCAGGGAGCCTGGAAGTAACAAGTATGAGGTTGGCGGAACGTTTCCCTGAGCGACGTCCGCTCTCGCTTAAAACGATATGGACGAATGTTAGAAAGTTTTCTGCCCACGGCACAACCTTGAATCGAAACAAGAGGAATTGAGGACGACAACGTACGGGAAGATCAGAAGCCAATATCGAGGCAGCAAGAGAGCCAAATGACTTGAATGATTTGCAGAACCACATTCAAAATAAAGTTGATGCGTTTGAGAAATGTTCCGGCGCTATCAGACGCACACTTCATGCAATTACACGACGATGTGAGCTTTGTATCGAGAGAAATTGTGATGATAAGTATATAAACTCTTAAACAAAATAAAATAAGAATAAACTCTTAAAGTTTTAAAGTTTCAAGTTCAAATATAAATAATTGTCAATAAACAACTAAATGCTAATTGTCACATGTTTATGATTAATTGAATTGTCCTTTTGGTTATTCGGTGTTTTAATTAGGCACAGAGGTGAAAATATGCAATTTTGGCCAACACACTTTCTTTTAGTTTTTGTCCATTTGGTGCTGAAAAGGTGTCATTCAATAGCTAAAAGATTGATCTTTCCGAACGTGAAAAAAATGAACATACAACGAATAGTTTTTGTAGTACAATGCGTCAACGTTGGATTACCCTTTTTTTGATATGCACTGTATAGCGCGGACCAAAATTTTCGTAGGCACACTTCGACTTCGGTTTAGTTTTTCGATGAGTAAGACTTCCAGCGTTTGTCTTGCTCACATCTTCTGTATACTGTGGATAATTCTTTCGTCATATTTCAAAACCACTTGTGCATTTACCCATCGAAGGCGTCGGTGTTCTTTTCCACCGCGAAGCGCGAAATGTAGAACAAATAGACACACCAACGTCTCTACTAGCTGCTTGCCAGCCTTTTCGCCAATTATGCTACTTTCCCACATCTGATTTTCCTCATCCATTGTAATAACTTCAGCTCTTTTACAGATCAATTTGCCACACTGCGTTTTAAGATACCTTTGAATTCCACAAACTAAACCATGTAGAGAATTTGAAGGGTATTCTTGACCGTCCTGCCTCTTTACTTCGAATAGAAAGTGTGGCATTGACTTGTTTAATTCGTCTGTAGACATATCGGGTTTTAAACGAATGAACTGACTCATAATGACGAGCTATTTTTTCCCGGTTCGAACGCCATGTTTCAAATGCCTTAACTGCCCACTCATCTTTGTACCGCTTTGCCGCAGGAACACATTGCCGAGCACGTTCTTGTATATTTGACTCGCATAACAGGCGATCCAAACGAGACTCAATATTCCATTCTCTTGTCGATAATGTATCATTATCAGTAATTTCTCTTGATATAAAACTATTCTGAGTAATAAACAAATCTTCGTCGCTCTCCATCGTGTTGCCTTAACCAGGGCGCTGGTCTTGACTACACGATCTCATGCAACTCAGCAAAGTGATATAAAAAACACGTAGTCATTACAAATTAAAATTAACAGCTAGTATAATAACTTTAGCGAGCATTGTGACGTATTTTGCGGTCTAAAATGAGTAAACAGCGAGCTAAAATACATTTTAGCCCGCTGACGTAATAGCCAATGTATAAATAGTCGGAAGCCATTTAAGTGTAGTTGAAAAACAAAGTTAAAGTTAAACGTTAAAAGGCCTTTAAAGTTATTATAATAGTAATAGAGTTGATGTTCTTGGGCATAAATATGTTTTTGGTCCTCCACAAAGCTCATTTTAACCCTCGCTACGCTCGGGCTAAAATGATTCTGAGTCGGGCCAAAAACATATTTATGCCTGCGAACGTCAACTCTATTGCTATATTAACCGTAACCTATTGTCGTGCGTAAAATGTTGTCTTGAGAAATGATACTTGCTTCACATCACACTATAAAACACAATACCCTGATTACTTCATATACTAGAAATACATGCATGCAGCAACCCCTCGCCACTAACTAAGAGCATGCAACTATATGTTCGGAATTACATGAAGTACTTCATAGGTTGTTGTCATAGCAACACGGCAATTATTATTCTTTCTGTATACTTTTTCAAAATGACAAAATATCAGTTTCTAATCCTTGTTTTATTGACAATTTTTTTTAATTGCACAACATTTGTCATCGGTATTTTATTACGCCTAATTTAAGCTTAAATTTGGTATGAAATACGATTAATGCACCAATTGTCAGGAAAGTATTCGGAGACAATTAAGAAACCACTATGACAAACACACACAATGTTGTGAGAGAAGGGTTGATGGGGAGAAATGCTCCAATTCTTATATAAACTGTGGTCAAATTGCCCCCCACAGACTCACAACTACAGCATTATGATTATGATATAATTATGTCCTCAGGGGGTAATAGGTCTCCCATGTTGGACCTTGCCCAAGGGGTAGTAGCTCACCGAGATGGGCACTCTAAATGTCCAAGGGGTAGTAGATCCCCGTGATGGGCATTGTTTACTTAAATGTCCAAGGAATAGTAGATCCCCGTGATGTTCATTGTTTACTGAAATGTCCAAGGGGTAGTAGGTCCACGTGATGGTCATTGTTTACTTTACAATACATTGGTTTGTGTGAGTCTATGGGGTTATAGGTGACCTTTGGGAGCACTACCTCCCCAACAACCATGCAAAAAGATTTTCTTTTTTTTTGGAAATGTTTTTTTTGCTACTATTAGATAGGCACTCTAAATGTCCAAGGGGTAGTAGATCCCCGTGATGGCCATTGTTTGTTTTAATGTCCAAAGGGTTGTAGATCCCCGTGATGGTCATTGTTTACTTTACAATACATTGGTTTGTGTGAGTCTATGGGGTTATGGGTGGCCTTTGGGAGCCCTACGTCCCCAACACCCCAAACGATTTTTCTTTTTTTTTGGAAATATTTTTTTTACTACTATTATTATTGACAACAATAACTATCCTATAGTATTTCATTTAACGCTGCATGAATTGTATTCATGCAAGTGATGCTGAAAGAGTGTATCACAGAGTATTTACATAATTATATCTGATTATTTGATTTTAATGAGTTACGCTAAAGTGGTGCAAACTCACTGAAGGGTGGGATTGGTGGAAATTTCAAAATTCTCTTGCTGCAGAGGTCAGATGCCTTTGGTTGCATGTGGCAGAATGAAGCTTACTGATTGAAACAGGAAGCTATGTAGACAAAATGGTGCAACCTGATTGGTCCAATTTTCCCAGACACATAGAGAGGGATTTAGACATAGAAATAATAGATATAGAATGCGTATTCCTATCTTTTCACAGGTAAAAATTTGTCTCCACAAAATGGCGGATTTCGAAGGGCATTTTTAATACTTCCAGACTCCTACGGGAGGGAATTTCGCGCGGTTGCGAGGAGTGCGATTGTTTTCTTTGTCAAGCAAAGTTTACAGAAAGATAAAAATTCGTGACTTTACATGGAAAAATGGTTGATAAAAACTTTTAAACAAAGAAAAACGAATTTTATGAGCTATTTACGAGAAAGGATTAGTCCTGAGCAGATAATACAAAGAAATTGGAGTTACAAAATACAAGTTTTCAAGATTGCTGCAAAAGCCGAAAAAAACCCTCAAAAACAGAGTCAGAGGATGAAAAACAATCTCAACAGGTGTGTTTTAGCGTTTTAAAGTACATATATATGAAAACAGTTACGATGATTGATAGTTACAAAGAACGAAATGGTTACCTTTGTTGGTTTTTGTCTGTGTTTCTTACGAAAATATATTTAAGGTGGCTCGATATAGTAATGCTCACAAATAAAGACGGCATGCGCCAAATTTAATATTATTCACACAAATCTTCTTATATATATCTCTTTACAACAAATAGATACGTAAAACGTCGAGTATTGCATGTCATGGGAGATGCTGACGCCATTTCGCGCGTAAAAAAATGCAAACTGAATGCGGATTTACTAATTGCTGACGTCATTAGAAAATGCAATTTTTAAAAAACAATCCACAGTATTTCGTTATTTTGTACGGTGACCTATCTTGAAATTTTGCATGCAGCTTTGTGCCACAAATATCGTTCTTTATAGAAAAAATAAAAAAATTCTGTAAAGCCAAAAAAAAAATATTTAGAAAAATAGCATTTTTGCATTTTGACAAAGATTGGCCTTACAGAATTTTTTTAAACTTTGCTTATCTTTAGCTTATTCTGTAAGAAAAGTAGTGCGCAAAAAATAATTGGGGGCCACCGTGCTTATTTTTCACTTATGCAGCAAAATACACCGTTTTTAAGCAAATTTCATACGCAAGTGTTGCCATAGCAACAGAGCATTGGTCATCAAAACTGCCATAGTTTGAAAGAAAATATGTTAAAATACATGAAAAATTCAATACGGTCTTATTTAAACTTGACAGTGCAAAAATTAAAAGTGTTAAGTAAACTATTGCTTAATTTTTTGAAAACTGTATCGAGCCACCTTAAAAGGCATGCAATTTGGCAATGGCAATTTCAAGTAATCGATATTTGCTCATACAAATACATCTTACACTCAACATAATAGTGTACTATAGTTTACATAGCTGCTATTTTTTGAAACGGAAACTTAAAGATATATTATTAAGCTTCAAAAGTCAATGAAAAAACGATTATTTGGCCACTTTGGCTTTGTTAGTAGTATAGTAGGAGGTTTTCGAGCCCCTTTTTTGAGGCTGCGCGAGGTTGCGTGAGGCTGCGCGAGGTTGCGTGAGGCTGCGCGAGGTTGCGTGAGGCTGCGCGAGGTTGCGTGAGGCTGCGTGAGGTTGCGTGAGGCTGCGCAAGCCTCCACAGGGTGCCGCACTAATTAGTATGCGAGATTATGATTGGTCAAAAAGCGTACGTACACCCCGTGACGTATGCAGCGTGACGTACACCCCGTGACGTACACACCGTGACGTACGCCCTAGCCGCGCTCTAATTGGTTAAAACAGCGTACGTATACCCCGTGACGTACGCTATAGTCGCGCTCTGATTGGTTAATGGTTGGCGTACGTATGCCCCGTGACGTACACCCCGTGACGTACGCCATAGCTATGCTCTGATTGGTTAAAACAGCGTACGTATGCCCCGTGACGTACACCCAGTGACGTACGCCATAGCTATGCTCTGATTGGTTAAAACAGCGTACGTATGCCCCGTGACGTACGCTATAGTCGCGCTCTGATTGGTTAAAACAGTGTACGTATACCCCCACCATCTTACCGATATACAGTGAGAAAGACAGGGGAGACATTTACTAGTAAGGAAACGGATTCGTAAGAAAGCGTATGACGAATCCCTTCGGCAAAAGGAAATCGGTGAACTGATTCAGGACTTACAGATCTACTAATAACTATAACAAAAGTGTGACTGTACATATAATTAAATGAACTTAAACATATAACTAAATATTGTTAAACACAAAACCAAATAAAATAGTTTTTGTAAAAGTCCCGTGGAGGGACAAATTGTGTCCCGCAAGTCCCGCAAAGTGATATTAGGTTTTGCAAAAGTCCCGTGGAGGGACAAATTAAGTCCCGCGAGTCCCGTTTCAGCAAAACAAACCAATGCCCGCTCACGAACTCGATTCTATTATTGTCCAAAACCACATATATCGTGTTATATGATCCCCCGTGTTGTCAAGGTTTTATTCGCCTCGGGCAAAGTGAATAAGACACAGATGGTAATAACACGCACACATGTTAGTTGTTGAAAAGATATATTCACAAAATAGCTATTTGCAGATCAAATATCTAATGGAATGGTTGCAACACCGTCTTCCAAAACTTTACGTTTTGGATAAAAATAACTAAAAGCGTTTTTAACTTGAACATATGTGCACATTGTATTGTTCATAACTCTGAGTCCCCTATTTACACCCGACCCACTACGTTTACTTAAAATTACATCTAAACATTTATCTTTATTAATAACATTATTATTTTTGTTAACCCCTTTGCAACTAAATTTGTCTTTCCCATCTTCAAAACAATAATACGTTTTACTACATAGACTAATTATCCCATCCCCGTGGAAACCTGACGAAGACCCCCTTCAGCCAGGTTGTGTTTGTCTGTTTAGTATGCCACCATCTTACCGATATACAGTGAGAAAGACAGGGGAGACATTTACTAGTAAGGAAACGGATTCGTAAGAAAGCGTATGACGAATTCCTTCGGCAAAAGGAAATCGGTGAACTGATTCAGGACTTACAGATCTACTAATAACTACAACAAAAGTGTAACTGTACATACAATTAAATGAACTTAAACATATAACTAAATATTGTTAAACACAAAACCAAATAAAATAGTTTTTGTAAAAGTCCCGTGGAGGGACAAATTGTGTCCCGCAAGTCCCGCAAAGTGATATTAGGTTTTGCAAAAGTCCTGTGGAGGGACACAAAGTCCCGTGGAGGGACAAATTAAGTCCCGCGAGTCCCGTTTCAGCAAAACAAACCAATGCCCGCTCACGAACTCGATTCTATTATTGTCCAAAACCACATATATCGTGTTATATGATCCCCCGTGTTGTCAAGGTTTTATTCGCCTCGGGCAAAGTAAATAAGACACAGATGGTAATAACACGCACACATGTTAGTTGTTGAAAACATATATTCACAAAATAGCTATTTACAGATCAAATATCCAATGGAATGGTTGCAACACCGTCTTCCAAAACTTTACGTTTTGGATAAAAATAACTAAAAGCGTTTTTAACTTGAACATATGTGCACATTGTATTGTTCATAACTCTGAGTCCCCTATTTACACCCGACCCACTACGTTTACTTAAAATTACATCTAAATATTTATCTTTATTGATAACATTATTCTTTTTGTTAACCCCTTTGCAACTAAATTTGTCTTTCCCATCTTCAAAACAATAATACGTTTTACTACATAGACTAATTATCCCATCCCCTTCCCACTCTACTTTAAATAATCCCGGCGTTCTCTTATCCATCGACTATTTGGTGGAAATTAGCCAGGAAAGCTATTCGCTATTGTTGGACCGTTTCTCTCATGTATTCGACCAAATCAGTCAACGAATAGTGAACAGTGAGGTATGTTGTGCGTTTGACCACCTAGGTATTTTCGAGACTTGTACTTATTACTATTATGACTATTTAGGTGTGTGCTGAAAGTGGCGATGACGTTGAAGAAATGGTGCAATGTCTTCTCACATTGAATCAGGTATAGACCATATTGTTGGTCAACTTGATCTGTGTAGTTCTTGCTCTTATTACTCTTTCTTATTTTTTTTTTTTTTTGAGGGAGACCCAAGATGAAGCGGACGCTAGTCAAGCAAGCGAGGACGAAGTGCATGAGGTAAATAATTTTAGAGGTTTAAAACTCTAGTCATGGTTTACTTATCTTTCCGGGCTTGTGATATATATGTGTAGCATTTTTTTTCCTCCGTTTTTTTTCAGGCGAGTGAGAATGAGGAAAGTGGGGAAGAAAATACAATTAAAGGTTCACCCATTAGAAAAATTGCAAGAAAAACTGGAACTTCATCTCATGGAACTACCTGTTCTGGGCTTCAATTCCGGAAAGTATGATATCAACGCCGCTAAAAACCCTTTCTTTGCCCACCTCATGAAACATGAGCAAGTTAAGTTTGTGACAAAAAGAAACAACAGCCACATGTGTCTCAAGACAATACACTTGAAGTTTCTCGATATTACAAACCACTTGGCTCCTGGATTCTCCTACGAACAATTTTTAAAAGCTTACGAGTGCACACAGACCAAAGGGTACTTTCGTCTGACAAAGTTAAACTTATCCACCTTACCGCCCCCTGAAGCCTTGAATTCAATGCTTTCCAACACCGCCATTTCCGAGGAACAATACGAGTACTGCCAGCGCGTGTGGAACGATAACAACATGGAAACGTTTCGTGACTTTTTGGTTTGATATAATAATCTTGATGTCGTTCCCTTCCTCGAGGCTATTGACAAGATGAACAAGTTTTGGAAGGAGCGAGATATAGACATGTTTAAAGACGGCGTGAGTGTGCCAGGTTTGACGATGAAATATTTATTTTCGAATGTTCCAAACGTGCATTTCTCACGGTTTAACGAAAAAGACAAAGACTTATACTATACCATGAAAGACAATAACGTCGGTGGCCCAAGTATAATATTTAACCGATACCACGAAACAGACAAAACTTTTATACGCAACGCAGAAATGACACGAAAGAAATCTAGAGCCTAAACCATGCAAAAAAGTGGTCGGTTACGACGCCAATGCGCTATACCTCTGGGCGATCATGCAATATATGTCAACCGGACAGTTTACGCGACGACTGGAAGGCGACGAGCTCCAACTCTTTTCTCGATATTTTTGTACCCATGTCTGATCTTTATCTGTTGTTGGTGGGCTTGCCATTCCAACCACTCGATCGCCTTTTTACCGCTCCATTGCTTTTTAGAGCCGTCGCTTTCCAGTCGTCGCGTATACTGTCCGGTTGGCATATTTTGCATGATCGCCCAGAGGTATAGCGCATTGGCGTCGTAACCGACCACTTTCTTGCATGGTTTAGGCTCTAGATTTCTTTCGTGTAATTTCTGCGTTGCGTATAAAAGTTTTGTCTGTTTCGTTGTATCGGTTAAATATTATACTTGGGCCACCGACGTTATTGTCTTTCATGGTATAGCATAAGTCTTTGTCTTTTTCGTTAAACAGTGAGAAATGCACGTTTGGAACATTCGAAAATAAATATTTCATCGTCAAACCTGGCACACTCACGCCGTCTTTAAACATGTCTATATCTCGCTTCTTCCAAAACTTGTTCATCTTGTCAATAGCCTCGAGGAAGGGAACGACATCAAGATTATTATATCAAACCAAAAAGTCACGAAACGTTTCCATGTTGTTATCGTTCCACACGCGCTGGCAGTACTCGTATTGTTCCTCGGAAATGGCGGTGTTGGAAAGCATTGAATTCAAGGCTTCAGGGGGCGGTAAGGTGGATAAGTTTAACTTTGTCAGACGAAAGTACCCTTTGGTCTGTGTGCACTCGTAAGCTTTTAAAAATTGTTCGTAGGAGAATCCAGGAGCCAAGTGGTTTGTAATATCGAGAAACTTCAAGTGTATTGTCTTGAGACACATGTGGCTGTTGTTTCTTTTTGTCACAAACTTAACTTGCTCATGTTTCATGAGGTGGGCAAAGAAAGGGTTTTTAGCGGCGTTGATATCATACTTTCCGGAATTGAAGCCCAGAACAGGTAGTTCCATGAGATGAAGTTCCAGTTTTTCTTGCAATTTTTCTAATGGGTAAACCTTAATTGTATTTTCTTCCCCACTTTCCTCATTCTCACTCGCCTGAAAAAAAACGGAGGAAAAAAAATGCTACACATATATATCACAAGCCCGGAAAGATAAGTAAACCATGACTAGAATTTTAAACCTCTAAAATTATTTACCTCATGCACTTCGTCCTCGCTTGCTTGACTAGCGTCCGCTTCATCTTGGGTCTCCTGCAAAAAAAAAAAATAAGAAAGAGTAATAAGAGCAAGAACTACACAGATCAAGTTGACCAACAATATGGTCTATACCTGATTCAATTTGAGAAGACATTGCACCATTTCTTCAACGTCATCGCCACTTTCAGCACACACCTAAATAGTCATAATAGTAATAAGTACAAGTCTCAAAAATACCTAGGTGGTCAAACGCACAACATACCTCACTGTTCACTATTCGTTGACTGATTTGGTCGAATACATGAGAGAAACGGTCCAACAATAGCGAATAGCTTTCCTGGCTAATTTCCACCAAATAGTCGATGGATAAGAGAACGCCGGGATTATTTAAAGTAGAGTGGGAAGGGGATGGGATAATTAGTCTATGTAGTAAAACGTATTATTGTTTTGAAGATGGGAAAGACAAATTTAGTTGCAAAGGGGTTAACAAAAATAATAATGTTATTAATAAAGATAAATGTTTAGATGTAATTTTAAGTAAACGTAGTGGGTCGGGTGTAAATAGGGGACTCAGAGTTATGAACAATACAATGTGCACATATGTTCAAGTTAAAAACGCTTTTAGTTATTTTTATCCAAAACGTAAAGTTTTGGAAGACGGTGTTGCAACCATTCCATTAGATATTTGATCTGCAAATAGCTATTTTGTGAATATATCTTTTCAACAACTAACATGTGTGCGTGTTATTACCATCTGTGTCTTATTCACTTTGCCCGAGGCGAATAAAACCTTGACAACACGGGGGATCATATAACACGATATATGTGGTTTTGGACAATAATAGAATCGAGTTCGTGAGCGGGCATTGGTTTGTTTTGCTGAAACGGGACTCGCGGGACTTAATTTGTCCCTCCACGGGACTTTGTGTCTCTCCACGGGACTTTTGCAAAACCTAATATCACTTTGCGGGACTTGCGGGACACAATTTGTCCCTCCACGGGACTTTTACAAAAACTATTTTATTTCGTTTTGTGTTTAACAATATTTAGTTATATGTTTAAGTTCATTTAATTATATGTACAGTTACACTTTTGTTGTAGTTATTAGTAGATCTGTAAGTCCTGAATCAGTTCACCGATTTCCTTTTGCCGAAGGAATTCGTCATACGCTTTCTTACGAATCCGTTTCCTTACAAGTAAATGTCTCCTCTGTCTTTCTCACTGTATATCGGTAAGATGGTGGCATACTAAACAGACAAACACAACCTGGCTGAAGGGGGTCTTCGTCAGGTTTCCACGGGGATGGGATAATTAGTCTATGTTGTAAAACGTATTATTGTTTTGGGGATGGGAAAGACAAATTTAGTTGCAAAGGGGTTAACAAAAAGAATAATGTTATTAATAAAGATAAATATTTCGATGTAATTTTAAGTAAACGTAGTGGGTCGGGTGTAAATAGGGGATTCAGAGTTATGAACAATACAATGTGCACATATGTTCAAGTTAAAAACGCTTTTAGTTATTTTTATCCAAAACGTAAAGTTTTGGAAGACGGTGTTGCAACCATTCCATTAGATATTTGATCTGTAAATAGCTATTTTGTGAATATATGTTTTCAACAACTAACATGTGTGCGTGTTATTACCATCTGTGTCTTATTTACTTTGCCCGAGGCGAATAAAACCTTGACAACACGGGGGATCATATAACACGATATATGTGGTTTTGGACAATAATAGAATCGAGTTCGTGAGCGGGCATTGGTTTGTTTTGCTGAAACGGGACTCGCGTGACTTAGTTTGTCCCTCCACGGGACTTTGTGTCCCTCCACGGGACTTTTGCAAAACCTAATATCTTTTTGCGGGACTTGCGGGACACAATTTGTCCCTCCACGGGACTTTTACAAAAACTATTTTATTTGGTTTTGTGTTTAACAATATTTAGTTATATGTTTAAGTTCATTTAATTATATGTACAGTTACACTTTTGTTGTAGTTATTAGTAGATCTGTAAGTCCTGAATCAGTTCACCGATTTCCTTTTGCCGAAGGAATTCGTCATACGCTTTCTTACGAATCCGTTTCCTTACAAGTAAATGTCTCCTCTGTCTTTCTCACTGTATATCGGTAAGATGGTGGCATACTAAATAGACAAACACAACCTGGCTGAGGGGGGTCTTCGTCAGGTTTCCACGGGGATGGGATAATTAGTCTATGTAGTAAAACGTATTATTGTTTTGGGGATGGGAAAGACAAATTTAGTTGCAAAGGGGTTAACAAAAAGAATAATGTTATTAATAAAGATAAATATTTCGATGTAATTTTAAGTAAACGTAGTGGGTCGGGTGTAAATAGGGGATTCAGAGTTATGAACAATACAATGTGCACATATGTTCAAGTTAAAAACGCTTTTAGTTATTTTTATCCAAAACGTAAAGTTTTGGAAGACGGTGTTGCAACCATTCCATTAGATATTTGATCTGTAAATAGCTATTTTGTGAATATATGTTTTCAACAACTAACATGTGTGCGTGTTATTACCATCTGTGTCTTATTTACTTTGCCCGAGGCGAATAAAACCTTGACAACACGGGGGATCATATAACACGATATATGTGGTTTTGGACAATAATAGAATCGAGTTCGTGAGCGGGCATTGGTTTGTTTTGCTGAAACGGGACTCGCGGGACTTAATTTGTCCCTCCACGGGACTTTGTGTCCCTCCACGGGACTTTTGCAAAACCTAATATCACTTTGCGGGACTTGCGGGACACAATTTGTCCCTCCACGGGACTTTTACAAAAACTATTTTATTTGGTTTTGTGTTTAACAATATTTAGTTATATGTTTAAGTTCATTTAATTATATGTACAGTCACACTTTTGTTATAGTTATTAGTAGATCTGTAAGTCCTGAATCAGTTCACCGATTTCCTTTTGCCGAAGGAATTCGTCATACGCTTTCTTACGAATCCGTTTCCTTACTAGTAAATGTCTCCCCTGTCTTTCTCACTGTATATCGGTAAGATGGTGGCATACTAAACAGACAAACACAACCTGGCTGAAGGGGGTCTTCGTCAGGTTTCCACGGGGATGGGATAATTAGTCTATGTAGTAAAACGTATTATTGTTTTGGGGATGGGAAAGACAAATTTAGTTGCAAAGGGGTTAACAAAAAGAATAATGTTATTAATAAAGATAAATATTTCGATGTAATTTTAAGTAAACGTAGTGGGTCGGGTGTAAATAGGGGATTCAGAGTTATGAACAATACAATGTGCACATATGTTCAAGTTAAAAACGCTTTTAGTTATTTTTATCCAAAACGTAAAGTTTTGGAAGACGGTGTTGCAACCATTCCATTAGATATTTGATCTGTAAATAGCTATTTTGTGAATATATGTTTTCAACAACTAACATGTGTGCGTGTTATTACCATCTGTGTCTTATTTACTTTGCCCGAGGCGAATAAAACCTTGACAACACGGGGGATCATATAACACGATATATGTGGTTTTGGACAATAATAGAATCGAGTTCGTGAGCGGGCATTGGTTTGTTTTGCTGAAACGGGACTCGCGGGACTTAATTTGTCCCTCCACGGGACTTTGTGTCCCTCCACGGGACTTTTGCAAAACCTAATATCACTTTGCGGGACTTGCGGGACACAATTTGTCCCTCCACGGGACTTTTACAAAAACTATTTTATTTGGTTTTGTGTTTAACAATATTTAGTTATATGTTTAAGTTCATTTAATTATATGTACAGTTACACTTTTGTTGTAGTTATTAGTAGGTCTGTAAGTCCTGAATCAGTTCACCGATTTCCTTTTGCCGAAGGAATTCGTCATACGCTTTCTTACGAATCCGTTTCCTTACAAGTAAATGTCTCCTCTGTCTTTCTCACTGTATATCGGTAAGATGGTGGCATACTAAACAGACAAACACAACCTGGCTGAAGGGGGTCTTCGTCAGGTTTCCACGGGGATGGGATAATTAGTCTATGTAGTAAAACGTATTATTGTTTTGGGGATGGGAAAGACAAATTTAGTTGCAAAGGGGTTAACAAAAAGAATAATGTTATTAATAAAGATAAATATTTAGATGTAATTTTAAGTAAACGTAGTGGGTCGGGTGTAAATAGGGGATTCAGAGTTATGAACAATACAATGTGCACATATGTTCAAGTTAAAAACGCTTTTAGTTATTTTTATCCAAAACGTAAAGTTTTGGAGGACGGTGTTGCAACCATTCCATTAGATATTTGATCTGTAAATAGCTATTTTGTGAATATATCTTTTCAACAACTAACATGTGTGCGTGTTATTACCATCTGTGTCTTATTTACTTTGCCCGAGGCGAATAAGACCTTGACAACACGGGGGATCATATAACACGATATATGTGGTTTTGGACAATAATAGAATCGAGTTCGTGAGCGGGCATTGGTTTGTTTTGCTGAAACGGGACTCGCGGGACTTAATTTGTCCCTCCACGGGACTTTTGCAAAACCTAATATCACTTTGCGGGACTTGCGGGACACAATTTGTCCCTCCACGGGACTTTTACAAAAACTATTTTATTTGGTTTTGTGTTTAACAATATTTAGTTATATGTTTAAGTTCATTTAATTATATGTACAGTCACACTTTTGTTATAGTTATTAGTAGATCTGTAAGTCCTGAATCAGTTCACCGATTTCCTTTTGCCGAAGGAATTCGTCATACGCTTTCTTACGAATCAGTTTCCTTAGTAGTAAATGTCTCCCCTGTCTTTCTCACTGTATATCGGTAAGATGGTGGGGTATACGTACACTGTTTTAACCAATCAGAGCGCGACTATAGCGTACGTCACGGGGCATACGTACGCTGTTTTAACCAATCAGAGCATAGCTATGGCGTACGTCACTGGGTGTACGTCACGGGGCATACGTACGCTGTTTTAACCAATCAGAGCATAGCTATGGCGTACGTCACGGGGTGTACGTCACGGGGTGTACGTCACGCTGCATACGTCACGGGGTGTACGTACGCTTTTTGACCAATCATAATCTCGTATACTAATTAGTGCGGCACCCTGTTGAGGCTTGCGCAGCCTCACGCAACCTCACGCAGCCTCACGCAACCTCGCGCAGCCTCACGCAACCTCACGCAGCCTCACGCAACCTCGCGCAGCCTCACGCAACCTCGCGCAGCCTCAAAAAAGGGGCTCGAAAACCTCCTACTATACTACTTTTGTTTATAGCGAAATTTGCAGTCATGCTTCGGGAATGCAAAATGTTTCAAAAATAAGTGTTTACGCAAAACTACAGTACAACAGCTTTTTGTGCTAACTACACGACTATATGAAGAACTATCTTTAGTTCATTTTGTTTCTTCAAGAGCACTATATTATAAACTGTAAATGTAATACTGTTTATGTGATTTGTTTATGATGAACTTTGTATATACACTCTGCAGTTCAACTCCTGGTCAAATTCAATATGGCGGATTTAAAAGGGCACTTACCAAAAAAAGTGGCGACATGATTCGTGACCGAGTACGCATTCTATATCTATTATTTCTATGGATTTAGACAATGCTTTGTTGTTACCACAATTTGTGCTAAAGGCACGTGTATGATCATGCGGTTCCTGGACTGACCTTTGTTCTCCATTAGACTTTGCACAACTTTACTTCTGGCCCTTTGCTTGTTCATTAACTTAAGTTTATAGTGCTGTTACACATATAAACTTGCTCCTATTAATTACATTAGACGTTTTGAAATATTTATAAAACCAAATTTGTAACATAAACTTTGAGTTTGAAATAAAACCGTTTCAAGCAAATTTTGTATCTTCGCTTATATTCTTTTAGATGTAAAGTTCGTCAATATTTTCAAATACAGTAATACAGTCTTGCATTTACAAAACGTAAACTTACTCTGGAATTTAAACAGTGTATATAGACTGGAGGAGTAAGGCTACGCCGGCCTTTTTAAAGCATTAAAACACAAGCATAAATACGCATTATCAACAAACTTGCCTTGTGTTTCACGCCGTAGTCAATTCTTGGCGCTTCTCTGTATTTTCCCAGAATTAGTCTCTCTTCAAGAGTCTTGTCGCAGTCGTTTTCGTCTCAGTTCTCGCCTTTTCGGATGCCTTAAGTATTTGCTACTCCTGATAGTCCACCATGTTCTGGAGATCATAAATGATCACCCTTCGTTGGTTGTGAAAGTTGCCAAATCTTTTTGCAAAAACACAAAATATTGTAGTGCGAAAAGCAAATTTAGATATCTGTTGTCAGTTGAATTCGTGATTAATAAATCAACAATAAATTTTAAATCTGGCCAATCAGTGTTAGCCATTCATGATAGTCTGCCATATTGTTGAGATCAGTGAGGATGACGTCATGATCAACACGAGCAACGACTTTGAACTCCACTAGTGCGAAATTAGTAACCCTTGCCCCGGGCTTACGCCCCGAACGGCGCTTCGTACCGTTGACTCGGGGACAACAACCATTTGCATTTAACTGTTAAATGCTCCCCATGAACATTGTCAGGTGAATATTAGGTTATATATCCAAATATATTTACGCCCAGGCATTTAAATTATTTAAAACCGACGAAAAACAAATGAATATGGTCTCATAAGCAAATAAACAAGTTGAATATATTATATAGTTGAACAATATATGTATACAACCATATATAATGAATATATAGATAGCTACAGTTGAACAAAACCTCTCCCTAGGCGTTTAACCTATACATAAATGTTCGGTTTGTTATGTGTATTCAAATATAAAAGCTTTAAGTTCATATCATTGTGTGAGATTAATAAATATATATTTATGTACAAAACATCAAATTTTTATGGCCTACCCAAGATTCACAAATCAACCAGTATTACAACAGCCATCAAAGAACAAAACGCGGACTACAAAAAACTACCACCACCTCCAGACCTTAAATTTAAACTCATAGTCGCTGGACCTGCATCACCCACACATCGGCTGAGCAATTTCATTGATATAATATTGAAACCTCTGTGCAAGCGCGTACCAAGTTATATAAGAAACGACTTTGATTTCCTGAAGCCATATTACCACAAAAAGTAACGGAGGATACCATATTGGTTTCCTTCGACGTGATAAGTCTGTATAACACCAGCATTCCTCACGAACCGGGATTAAAAGCAATAGAACACTTTTTGGATAATTTCCCCACATTATACAGCTACCCTTCTCGAAAAAATTCATATTGAAAGCTATTTCTATTGCACTCAAAGAAAACACATTTAAATTTGATGGAAAGAAATATCAACAAGTACAGGGAACGGCTATGGGAAAAAATTGCACCAACATACGTCACTCTCGTAATGGGCTTCCTAGAAAAACAGTTGTACCAAAGAATTGAGGAGAAATACGGAGAAGCGACCAAAATGGAATTTATTAAGAACTTCAAAAGATTCTTTGACGACTGTTTTATATTCTGGCAAAAATCACGAGCAGAACTGAAAGTATTGTTCAACATGCTCAACAACATCAACCCAAAAGTTCAATTCACAATAGAATTCAGCTCCGAAAAACTCACCATTTTAGACACACTTTCTATTCTCTTTCGCTGCGCTCAGCCGAATAGAAAACATTTCAAATCTAAGTATAGGAAACGAGAATGGAGGTGACCGCCCAGCATGTGTGCGCGAGTCAAACATTTATTGACAATAAATAGTCAATGCGTATACATAGGTAATTGATGTACTATATAATGGTATACTAATGCATTTGACGCCTGTCAAAAATGCATGCGAAATCGCCATTATGCGATATGCACGGCTCAGCGGTTATTCCACTAAAAGTGTCCAAAATGTGATACTCACATGAATTACGGTACCACAGGGATTCAAAATGGCGGAAAATGATGAGTGAACATAGTTCACAAAAAACAAAATAATTGATAAGATCTTGAAGAAAAGCCAGCAAATTTGTGGGGTGTATGTGCGGACAGGGATACTTTTGAATATCTGTAATCAAATTTGATGAAGGAAGCACAGCTTCCTCCTGATTTTCTCGTGTATCAGTAAGCGAAGTGAAGACAGTAGACAGATTAGACAGCGACGGATTCTGACAAAATCCAATGTAAAACTATAGTATTAGGGGAGAAAATTTTGCAAATTTTTCCCTCCAGTAAAGATAACAAATTTAAAAAACAATTGTTTTGAGTGATATGCTATCCTGTATAAATTGTAAAATGACTTGTATGTATTTTCTGCCAGGCAAAGTTAAATTAATTTGTGAACATAATTTACCTATATTCTTGAGCAAATGATGCTCAACGAAATTTATTGATAGGAACCCAATTGGCCATCTAGGCACAATAACCTGATCTATGGCCTATCTAATTTATATTAAATGCACACTGAATAATCTTACGGACAAATAGTTGAAATAGACAGATAAATGTTGCAAGCCATTTTTAGCTAATAAGCAAATTGCTTATTGTGTGAATTGTAAAGTAGAGATTTTGTATGCTATCATGAACAGACAAGAAAAACAGTTCATTTTCCAAGTAATTCTATTTAATGCAATTAATGCTATTTTTATCTGTACATTAGGTTTTTAGCATACTGGTAATAAGACTTGGTCCAATTGAGCCCTTAAGCTTAGCCAAGTGATAAAGATTGCATCAAATTTGCTTAAGCAAGAATATTACTTTTGATAGTTTTGATATTACATCTGATATGTATAAATATGTGTATTTTAAAGTATTTTGTTTATTATGTGTAGTATGAAATTTGAAAAATGAAAGTTCAATATTTTTGTTCAATGCTGTATCTCCTGCTAATGTGGGTGGGTTGCCTTGGCATACTCAGTAATTCAAACTATTTAATGTATCAGACATGCCAGGATTCATTTCATTGACAAGCTACACTGTCTAGCATTGGGTACAATAAAGCCCTAGGGGTACAATACTCTTTCCTTGACAAAAAATTGTTTGTGTTTAAACTGTAAAGTAGCAATATGAGTGCATTGTGGTATATGCATTAATAACAGCATTGTGTTTTGAGACAAATCATTTTCCTTGTGAAGCCTAAACCAATTTTTGTCTTCATGCTTCACAAGTGTAACCCTCTGGCTCTAATGCTTGAAGTGGAAATGTGCCTGGCCTCTTTCTATTTTTAATTTTTTACTCTGTCAAACACCACACAATTTTACAGATTAATGGGAAAGTGCTGCCAATTTTACAGATTAATGGGAAAGTGCTGCCAATCATTGGATTTAACCATAACTATAGGTTGTTTCTTGACAATTTATTAAGCAATTTTTTTCTCCTGACAAGTTATTTTTTTAGCATAACCAGGTGAGGGACAATTTTGGCATAACACAATACAATAATTATATGACAGACAAAGGCACAAGACCCTACAATTAAGAGCACTGGACCAAGTGAAATTAAGCAATACTTGGCATTAAGGTATACCAAATTTCTCCTGAACTGGGAGTGCACACAGCTTGTCTACTCGATGCCAATGACTGTCGTCGACAGCTAATCATAATCATGTCGACAGGAAAATCTAAATAAAATAAGCTATTGTTATTTTGATCAATTATAAGACTGCACAAGTCTTGCTTATGATCAGCTTATCCAAAGAGTATGGGGTTGGCCCACAAACAGAAGGAGTCCACACAACAAGCAATTTATATATACATCAAGCTGGGATTTTTTGTGTGAAATAATTTCATGAAAATTATGTCAGATTACATGCCCACTAAATTTTGTCATCGTACACAAGAACTTTTGCCAGGTGCAACCATTTTAAGGATCAAATGTTTATTTAATGATCAACAGTTATTAAATATAATAAAAGCCCAAACTCAACCATAACTATATTTATATATTTTAGTGAGAAATATACCAGGCCAGGGTATAAAATTGGGGTCGTTTACTGACAAATAATCTACTAAATTTACAAAGTAGTCATTTTACCTCCAACTAAAATATATTCGACCATTTTTGTCTCCATTTTGCCTGCTCCTCTAAAGATTTCCAATGCCTTCTTTCCGCATTAAATATTCGCCGACATTGAACAACTTGTAATGTAGGTACTTTTGAACGGCTTATTTTACGACTTCACAAAACAAAAATCCAAAAACAAAAAACATACGATTTTAAGTCGTGTCTATATCTTCTAAAATATCGAAAAACGTTTACAATTAAACAAATAACAAAAAAGTTATAACAAGGCAAAAATTGCGAATTTTTAGAAAAATTTTCGAATGTTCGATATACGCGCGAGCGCCTCAAAGGAAACTTTCTTAAAATTCAAATAAACAGAGTAACTATGGCAACTTTGGTATCAAAATTATCCTTGTAAATCCCCCTTTCAACCATGCTAGTTATCTATTTCCCTAGGCAGCCCTAAATGCTCATAAAGACAAATCAATTTGCGCAATTTTTCAGAATATAAATTAGCCACCAGTCCACTGAAAATTGCAACACGACCATCTTAAAAACCGGACAATTCTAATTGGCGATTTCGCATGCATTTTTGACAGGCGTGAATTTAATTAAGTATCCGTTTACGAACAAAAAAGTTTAATATTAATTACAAAGGTAACAATGTTACTGCTATTACAAAAAAAGAGAATATCGATATATACTGGTGGTTTCGATGATTGGAATTGACTAGTGTAAATTCGCGGAGCGAATTAAGAAAGTAAAGCCGGTTCCGCTGGAGATGCTGAGTGGCGTCAAGTGCAGAATATCGTTGGAGCGTCGGTTTTATACTGACGCAAAGACAATGAGATCTCGCGTGGGCGAGATGCATGAGCCACAACGAATTGAAATACATGATCTGTACAGAGAACACAGAAATACATAGTTATTACAAAGCAACAGAAAGTCACCAATATCTAGACTTTTTTCATGCCATCCAAGACATGTTAAACAGAATAATTATACCGATTGCATTAGCAAGAAAAATATGCACCAAACATCGACTGGGAGAACTAGAAACCTTTCTAAGCAACCAAAACCACCAAAAGAAACTTATTTATAATGGAATCGAGAAAGCAAAAAAATAAGGATTGAGGAGCTACGTAATCCAAAGAAAAAATCAGACAACAGCAACAAAACTCTCCCATTGGTCATTACCCACAACCCCAATAACCCACAAATCGTAAATATGGTTAGACAGAGCATGATCTTCTTGCGACACTCAAAGAAAACACTCAAAAATACTGATCTCATTGTAAACAGAAGACAACCAACTTAAAACATATTTTAATGAAGGCGGAATTTTCACAGCGCGATCAAGAGGGAAGTAACAAAGTGCAATGAACCTAGATGCGGGACATGTAACATCATCATAACAGGTGATTCCCTAATCCTGAAAGGCAATAAAACGTGGACCATACACTCCCCAATGTCATGTTTGAGCAGGGACGTGATTTATATTATCATTTGTTCAGAATATGAAGATCGATTACTATATTGGTCAAACTCAAAATCTACGAAATCGTGTTACTCTACGCAAAGAACAGATAAAACACGAACAGTATAGACATCTACCGGAAAGCAAACACCTCCACAGATGCAACAACGGGATGTTCAGAATAATGCCAATTTACCAATGTTCGAACAATAATAGAATTGAAAGGGAGTCTAAAGAAAGTAACATTGTATCAATCCTCGAACCAAAGCTTAATGCATGTAATAGCACTTATGCGGGTTTTTTTACTTCCGGTATAGTCGGAACATGAAATCAAGGCTTGGTGGTGGCGGCGCGAAATTAAAAATGAAAACATGTCAACCACTACAGTCTATAAATAACTCAAGCGTTGTAAATAACACTCTCAAGCTTTTCCCAAACGATATTGAAGGAGCTGAAATAAGCGTTGACCTTCTAAAACAGAAAAAGTAAGTAAAGAAAAGTCAGTAAGATGGCTAAAATGCAGGAAAGGTGCTTCAACAAGCGGTTCAAAAACAGTGTTATTGAAAAGGTTAGTAAAATAAACGATAAAATATGTGTGTTTTTTAAGACGTTGTGAGCTGTTTTCTTTCATTATAATCGCAGGCTAAGAATATTTAATTCAATATTACTTAGAGTGATGTGTTACATAGAGAATGGCTGGAATAAGGACCTGATAGATCCAGATATAGGAAAAAATATTGACCGAAAAGTAAAACTACTGCGACCATCAAATTGGTTTCCGGACGGCTTGGAAAACTGGAAAGATCTAACAACAAAAGAGGAAAGTCTAACGAATTTCTCGCTAAGCAATGTCGCAAACTACTTTATTAACAGACAACTTATGGATGGACTACCAGCGAATGATTTTAAAAACATCAATCAAAAATCGTATTGATTATTCAAAGCAGGGCATATTCAATATGTTAAACTACTACGGAAAGATTTGTGCAAAGTTTACATGAAATGTGCATCCCTACCGGAAATGCGAAAAAGCACGGAATATACCCTTAACCTGATTATAAGAACAACGGACGGTGAAATTGAGTTTGCAGGATGCGGCTGCCCGCTGGGAAAGGTCCTCCCGGAAGTTGCAAACACATAGCGGCTCTGTGCTCTTGCTTGGTAGAGTATGCGACTGTTGGTGCGGTGAGAAATCATGAAACATGTACAGCAAAATTGCAAACTTGGAATCAGCCTCGAAGCAAGAAACTACCTGGGATGTTAGTACGCGACATAAACTTTCAAAAACCAAAACAAAAAAAGGGGTTGTAATAAAAGCAGTAAATGCAGAGCACTTAGAGATGTAAAATCTGCTTTTGAGCGTATAAGCACCCCCAGTAAATACCTGTCGAGAAGTTCTTCAGAGGCCAATGATACACTGAGATCATTTTGTACAAAATACAAATTAAATTCATGTTTTCTTCATTGCTTGAGAGAAAATACTGGTGGTAATGAAAATTCCACAGAGAAGGAAACAGTAAATAGTAGTAATAAAGTCATAAAAAGTAATAAAGTCATAATATAATTGTATATCCTGTAAATAGCAACCCAAATTCTAAATCAAATAATGTGAAAAGTAAGGTAAAAGACAGTATAAATAGCAATACTAATACCACAATGAGTAATGGAATTATGAATGGTGTAATTAACAATGCAACCACTGATATATTAATGAGTAATGAATTAGAGACACCAACAAAGAAGTCTCCACAGAATCAAACACAAACATCAATACAGTCAGTTTCAAGATGCTTAATGATACCAGATAATGAAAATAGTTTTTCCATCGAGCGATATCAGGTGACAGACAACAAAACTTTAACCTTACTCGAGTTTAATTTAAAGAAACAGTGAAAGACTACAAACCTAAACTTGGTCACAATTCAGAAACGTTCTATTCCACTAAAGTAGAAGTAAACTGCCAACAAACAATTCAAATAGAGGCTTCAACAAGGGAGCAGGGCAACATTTCTTTATGGCATTCCACTAGATCTGTTCGACTGACTTCATCACAATTTGGGAATGTTATTTGCCGGAAAAAAGAATGTCACAAAATTATTTGAGTCTATGTTAAGTCAACAAAATATAATTCATATACCAGCAATAAAAGCAGGCAGGGAAATGGAGCACACAGTTGCAAACTATTATAAAATATACAAGAAGAGAAATGGATGTCTTGGGACTGAAATATACTGTTCAGGATTACTTCTAAACCCAGGTTACCTATGGCTAGGTGCCTAAACTGATAGGATTGTGTATGATCCTACATCAAATCCATGCATTGCTGGGTTAGAATGTAAATTCATTTCTTCAGCTAAAGGACTTTCTCCCATGCACGCTTATCATGCAAAGAAACAAAACAAAAAAGCATTTTGCCTTAATTTAGAAGGATACCTTTCACTGAAGACAACTCACAAATATTACTATCAAATCCAAGGACAATGTGCCATAGCGAATTTTGCCTGGGTTGACTTAGCAATCATGACTGATCCACTATTACATGACAATTGATTTTTTACGCAGAGGATCTATTTTGACAAAGGCAGATGGGAATCAGAATGGCTGCCAAAACTGACTAATTTTTACTTTGTTCATTTGCTTCCGAAAATGTTGGGTATAAACTAAAAATATGAACACAAACAGTTGAAACAGTAAATTATTATAATCATTATACACAGGACAAAAGCTTAGCTGATAATTAAGCCAGTAAATCTAATATCTACATGGCTGTGTTACTAATGTTAATTAGTGGGATTAATTGGTAAAAGTTGTTAACATTGAGCTATAATATTCCATTCAATATACCCCCATCTGTAATGAGTATTTTCTTGATATCCAAGGGAAGAGAGAAATCCCACCTTGGGCGTAACTATGTGAAAATCCATCCAAGAGGGTAAAAATATAATTTTATTGAAATTGATTCAAAATTTATCCCTTAATAGGAAGTGCATTAATATGAAATGAACTGGCCCATTATGACATAAGAGGTGTTTGAAAGTTTGTTAACATAGCACAAACAAAAAAATTTTCGTCAATTAATTTGTTCTGACACATTGAAACACAGCTAAAGTCCAAAATATGATAACTCTTTATCTTCTCAATGGCTCGCTTTACATGAATTCGAACGGTGGCAATTCGCCTAGTTTGCATTAACTCGTCTTCACTCAACTGTGGTTTTCATTCAAAGATGGTGGAATATTTACCCTAACTCCTTTTTGTTCCAATATATCCTGAATAGTAAACCCACGATCAGCCATGAGTACATCCTTCCTTTCCCAATCTTTCTCACAAATGCGACACTTTATTGTTAGCTCTCTGTCAGAAATCGATCCCCCGTACAAATCTGAAATAAATATCAATAAGCCAGAAGGATCAATGCCGACCAAAGCCTTGAGAGGGTTCCTATTTTTATAAGTAGAAAATGTAGCTTGTTGCGCTGTGGCATTTGATGGTTTTTCAACACAATATTTCAGTTGCAACAGATGCATCTGAGTTCTGGATAGAGGTTATCAACATGTTCAGGCATAAACTCTTTGCATTGCTGACGAGATGGCCATGATATATCAAGCTCCTTAAATTAGGCATACATGAAGGAAATCCATGTTGTAATGATTCTGGAGACAATACTTTGGTGCAGCTGAAATCTAACAGCAATGTCTTGCTCAAGTAGACCAACCTTAAGTCTTGTAAGTGCAAGAAGGAATTCATTGACAGGTCACAGCATTCTGCAAGGTCCTCGCTCTTTGACCCAGTCACTTATCATTCTTGTTCGTAGTCACTGGCTCCTTTGTATCGAAGACAAGATACCGATTCACCAAAAAATTCAATGCATGCCTGAAATTGCATGTACGAACATCCGGTATAGAACTTGAAGAGTTTATCGTCCTTAGCGAGATTTTCTACGCAAAGTTTCTTGGCTTAACCATCGGCCAAAAGTTGTTTGAGGTATTCTTGGGTGTTCTGTAATTCCGCTTCCAATGTGTCTTTCCGCTGTTGCAACACATCTTCGTTGAGGAAAGAAACTGTCTCCTCGTTCTCCGAGGGAAGGGAACCATCTTCACCTTCATCATAGTCAGACTCTTTAGACAAAATTTCACCTGTGTTGACTGTGTTGGTGTTGACAGTGTTGGTCTTTTCTGTGAGAGGAAGTCTCTGTTTAGGGGTAGTACGTTCTTTAGCTGGTTTGGTGAACGAAGGATGGCGTTTTTTCTGAGCGTTTTCCTTCCATTGTAGGAGATTAAGGAGCATGAAGACTCAAAATGGTCGCTGCAAATTCTCACATGCTCGTTGACTGGTGTATGTGTCCTTCTAATGTTGATAATCCATTTTGCAAGAACCTTCTTGTTTTTCAATGGCAGCCGATAAAATGAAATATCTGACGATTTACTTGATGTATTAGGACATCCAAACGACATACAATTTTGAGGAATTGCGACAGTGACTGTTATACTCCTGGAACGTTAAACTGTTCTCAAAATAACTTTAAAAAGTGCGGATATTTTCAGACTAAAATGTTCGAAGCGTTTGTTTACAATTTTGCACCGCTCGCCACCAAGCCTCGATTTCATGTTCAGACAATGTCGGAAGTAAAAAACCCGCATACGTGCTATATTTGAGATATTTCATGAAATATTTCCGTAAACAACATCATTATGAATATAAAAGATACAATCACGCTCGTAAACCTCATATAGCACCTGAAGAGCTTTTAGCGAAAACGTTAATATTGTAAATGTGTGATAATATTGTAAGTGCAATAATATTGTAAATAAAAACATTTTAAAACAAGTGAGTTATGTTTATTTTTTGTTGACTAATCAATATATATATATATATATATATATATATATATATATATATATATATATATATATATATATATATATATATATATATATATATATATATATATATATATATATATATATATATATATATATATATATATATATATAAACATTTTAAAACAAGTGAGTTATGTTTATTTTTTGTTGACTAATCAATATATATATATATATATATATATATATATATATATATATATATATATATATATATATATATATATATATATATATATATATATATATATATAATATATATATATAGTATTAGGTTTTGCCGTTTATAAAAACTTTTGAAAGAGTGCTCAATGGATATCCAGAGCCTAATTAATTTATTTATACGACTCAACAACTTCCACTAGGCATCTTTATTACTAACTAGTTTCGTACCACGAGATGTGGCACTCATCAGATAAAATAGCCAAATAACTATTCATTAAAACTTACAATATTTATGTACAAATGGTTAAGACTTGTAAAATTTTAATCCTATTTACAGAGCACGCAAAGCAATTAGTACTGGTATTTAATATACCATACTAAGTCCTAACCATTTGTACATAAATATTGTAAGTTTTAATGAATAGTTATTAGGCTATTTTATCTGATGAGTGCCACATCTCGTGGTACGAAACTAGTTAGTAATAAAGATGCCTAGTGGAATTTGTTGAGTCGTATAAATAAATTATATATATATATATATATATATGTATATATATATATATATATATATATATATATATATATATATATATATATATATATATATATATATATATATATATATATATATATATATATATATATATATATATATATGTATATATATATATATATATATATATATATATATATATATATATATATATATAATGTGCTAGTTTTGGTTAGCGAAATACAAAAGAGTGCTCAATGACATATAGACAGAGCGAAATGTATAATTGTGCAAAATACCTCAAAAACTTACCACTACAGTCTGTTTCATCCAAAGGGAATCTTCAGGTGGTAGTGAATCTTCAGGTGGTAGTGAATCGTCAAGGGAATCTTCAGGTCTACCACCTGAAGATTCCCTTTGGATGAAACAGACTGTAGTGGTAAGTTTTTGAGGTATTTTGCACAACTATATATATATATATATATATATATATATATATATATATATATATATATATATATATATATATATATATATATATATATATATATATATATATATATATATATATACATATATATATATATATATATATATATATATATATATATATATATATATATATATATATATATATATATATATATATATATATATATATATATATATATATATATATATATATATATATATATATATATATATATATATATATATATATATATATATATATATATATATATATAGACTCAAAGCAGTATTCAGTCTGGCTAGAGAGCTCAATTCAATGTAGAGCATAAATATATATTAAAAAGTAAAATCTATGTACTGTTAAAATCGGTAACTCCGAGTTTCACGCTCAAAGGCGATCTTCAGACTGATTAAAAAGTTCGTTAATCGGGCTTATAGTTGCATGCATAAAATTTGTTTTCATGCTTATATTTTGAGATTAGTTCTGATCTTTTGTTCAATAGCTTCCTTTTGTCTGAGTTAACAATACATAACTTCTCTGCTTGGCATAAATTACAATCTCTTGAGCCAGCCACATATGCTTTTGCCCGCTTCAATATTGACCACTTTATATCATAATTGGTCTTAGTTCTTTTCAGCTCCCAAATGTATTTAGATAAGGACGTGGAATTTTCATGTTTTGGTTTGTTAAAAGTTGCTTGTGCATATTGAATCTTCCTTTGAAATCATTTTCAGTCATCCCAATGTATTGCTTTCGTTTTTGATCCTGTGTTGTTACCTCTGCCATGTAAACAATACCCTTTGTCAGGCAAGCACCGTTTAATGGGCAATTAGGCTTTTCTCTACAGTTGCATGCGGGTGTGGTTGTTGTTAGGTTTGGTTGGATGATTTTTCTGTTGTGCTTTTTGATTATTTGTGTAACGTTTTCCATACAGCTGTAACTAACCTTTAAAGTCTTTCTATAGAAGATCTTGTGCAATTTGTGGGAGGTAGGGAAGTGCGTGTCCACCAGACGTAAAAAACTTTTGCCTACATTAGTTTCGACATTACAACTGTAAGGGGGGTTGAACCATGTGACTTTTCGAGATCTTCTTTTTGCTCTATGTTGTTGCGGAGTCAACATGAAAACAGTAAACTTTCTCGATGTCACTTTTAGCTTGCCGAGTGGAAAGTACCAACCCTATAAAAAAGATGGAAACCAACCCATGTTTATCAGCGCAAATTCCAACCACCCTCCTTCCATATTAAAACAGCTTCCGAAAGCAATAGGATACAGAATTTCCGAGCTCTCGTCCAACAAAGATGAATTTGAAAAGGCTGCACCTATTTACAACAACGCATTGAAAGCGAGCGGATTTAAATCAACGATTGAATACACAAAACCAAGCGAGAGAAATCCACAACAACATGGAGCAAAAAGAAGATCTCGAAAAATCACATGGTTCAACCTTCCTTACAGTTGTAATGTTGAAACTAATGTAGGCAAAAGTTTTTTACGTCTGGTGAACACGCACTTCCCTACCTCCCACAAATTGCACAAGATCTTCAATAGAAAGACTTTAAAGGTTAGTTACAGCTGTATGGTACGTTACACAAATAATCAAAAAGCACAACAGAAAAATCATCCAACCAAACCTAACAACAACCACATCCGCATGCAACTGTAGAGAAAAGCCTAATTGCCTATTAAACGGTGCTTGCCTGACAAAGGGTATTGTTTACATGGCAAAGGTAACAACACAGGATCAAAAACGAAGGCAATACATTGGGAGGACTGAAAATGATTTCAAAGGAAGATTCAATATGCACAAGCAACTTTTAACAAACCAAAACATGAAAATGCCACGTCCTTGTCTAAATACATTTGGGAGCTGAAAAGAACTAAGACCAATTATGATATAAAGTGGTCAATATTAAAGCGGGCAAAAGCATATGTGGCTGGCTCAAGAGATTGTAATTTATGCCAAGCAGAGAAGTTATGTATTGTTAACGCAGACAAAAGGAAGCTATTGAACAAAAGATCAGAACTAATCTCAAAATGTAGGCATGAAAACAAATTTTATGCATGCAACTATAAGCCCGATTAACGAACTTTTTAATCAGTCTGAAGATCGCCTTTGAGCGTGAAACTCGGAGTTACCAATTTTAACTGTACATAGATTTTACTTTTTAATATATATATATATATATATATATATATATGTGTGTATATATATATATATATATATATATATATATATATATATATATATATATATATATATATATATATATAAAACTTTTTCAATTTTGATTGAACATCACATAATTTCAAAAGTGCTCAATACATTATGGTAGAGCAAAATTTATTAACAATTTACAATTGTCTGATGATTGCCTGTAATTGCATGAAACTCTGAGTAACAACTAATTGAAACTTTATTTTTGTAAATTGTTAATATATATATATATATATATATATATATATATATATATATATATATATATATATATATATATATATATATATATATATATATATATATATATATATATATATATATACCATACAAAATTTTGAGTTCATTGTACATTCAGCTCGTGCGTGCATTTGTAAACAAAACACGGACTTAGCAGTCTCTAACATATTTAATAATTATATGATCTGAGTTCACTGGTCGTGCTCGCAAGCAAAAGCCGTACGCTTTCGCTACCAAAACAAAATAAAACAAACCCGATTTTAAAAACATAATACGTGAAAAAAGTACAACAAATTTGAAGAATTGTAGCGAACATCCTTCGCAAGCTGAGTCAAGCAAATAAACACAACCTTACGATACGTCAAAAAATAGCCTGTTAAATGAGCTTTCATGCGAGAGTTCACAGACGAAAAAATGAGAATAATCGGTGTTTACTAAGTTTAATTACCTCTGACGATAGAAATTCTCAAGATTGTTTTCCATTTTTGGTCTTTATAGTAGAATTCATCGCTATTTTCATCAACTTGTTAGCCTTATCCACTTGTAAATACAGTTTTTTAATGACGTTTTACTCCAGGCCATTTTTAATACTGCATGCTTCTGGTGCACTATTGTGATAACGCACTAAAACGACTCGTTGTTGCCAGGTAACCAAAACACACGTGATTGGTTTTGACCAATCGCGTGCGCGGATTTTGAGCAGTGAACGAAGATCATATATAAAATATATATATCACTCTTCATTAACAATTTCATTTATTTTATTTTCAAAACAAATTTATACTCCATTGATTTTTACTCAGTTGCTATTTTATGTTATTTATAGTTACATGATATAACTATGATTGATTTATAAACATTTCCCCACGAGGCTATTACACTGTTTGCCTGTAAGATATTTTTAAGCGGTGTATTTACATAAACCAAGTTTTTTGTTGGTAGTTTTCGGAACCACATTATTTTACCCCATTAACCTTAATGGACACTACTTATAGATGTTGAGACTTGTAAAATAGAATTTAACAGACTGGTTGCTATGATTAAAAGTTTACATGCTTTTCTGATTGGTTGTACTCCTCCTTACAAACAAAGCATCCTGCATGCTCAGTCTCTTTATCCATATTTCTGGATGAAATCACTTTAAGGAGTGAATTAAATATACAATTCATATGTTTGAGCCACGCTTTTCTACAGGTAAAAAGATGCAAATTTATGCAGTGTCATCATTAAATTAGGTCCATTGGTTATTTTATGATTCCAGCCCTATATACTTTTTCATCAAGATGTCTTGCTTAACAGCAAAGTATGTCAACATCTTCCTAGTGAATATCAGATAGACAAATTCTCATAAGCAGCTTCAATGTATTTAGCATGGCATAGGATGGATAGCCTATTTTTTAATCATAACTAAGGTCATCATCACTCTCAATGTCATTACTCTGATTGTTTGCAATTTTGCACCTTCCGAGCTCAAACTCTGACAACCAATGTGGTAGGTTAGTGAATGAATTTTTTAACTGCCTACATTAGATTTCTGAAGACAACTTTCAGAGTTTAAGTTTTAAATGAACAAATGATAACTACCTTATACATGCTTTTTTGGTGGGTAGTTTAATACTAGAGTAGTTTGGAGAGGCCCAAAATCCAACATTGACTCAATATTTGAATAGGGAATACATGGTAATATTCTAAGTGAATGAATCGTCTTTACTTTGTGTTCTTGATATAAATTACAGGACATCAAAAACTGTCAAATTGAAATGCAAATAAACTAACCTGAAAATTAGACTTGTACAATCAGACTTTGTATTCAGAAGGCAATTTGGCCGATCGAAAACAGTAAATTAGAAAAACTATAGCAAAAATCTTAGTGTGGATCACAACAATATGACAATGTTCAGGCAGGCTATATTCATGAAATATCGTTTGTTGACCAGCTAGCTTGGCGAGCGCACAAGTGGAGTTAGACGCTCGTTGCCCATGATGCTTTGCGAGTAGCTGTCCAAACTACTCTGTACTTTGGTTACAGATTTTTGCACTGTGGTTACGGATTTTTACACTCCTGTTTGGGATTAACTACACTGAAATAGAGACCAATAACAGTCGAGATACCTCTCCTGGTATATTAATAATGCTAAAACCACATCACAAGACGCTTATTGTTCTGTCTATTTGTGCATAATTTACTCGCTTTTGTTGATTTCAATGAAACAGAAGCAAAACTGATACGCCTCACCCTTGTACTTGCCGAGCGTGAACTATAAAGATGGAATGACAATAGTTTTTGATCCAAGCTATTCAATGTTATTCCAAGCAGTAATTCTTTTTATACAATAACTACAATGAACACGCAATTTGATTGGTCAATACGCGTGCAGGATGAGACAATCCTGCACGGGAAATTTGAAATTAGATTTCGCTTCGCATTTACGAGATTGTTATACGGGTTAAAAATTGCCGACAAAAACTATTTCATCATCTGCAATCATCAGATAATGAAGGAAAAGTAAAATATTAAAGTATAAAGTAGGGAAACTAATCGTTTATGTTGTCAAACGTTTATAATGGGTTGTATACTTGTCTCCTTGTTTATTTTTGCTATAAATTTAACTGAAATACGATTTTTTGGATTCGAATTCATATATTTTTGTTTTTCTTTAAGCTGTATTAAAGAAAAATACAACCGTTCTAATTAGCATGAAGAAACTAAATTATATTCGGCTACAATGCTTTCTAGTACGGGAACTGTACTTCAAATGCTTGTATTTTTTTAGTTTTTTCTGTGCCGACATAAAAATACAAAATTAAAAACGAAACTTACATATCCTCCACTTTTGGCTGATCCTTAACATTAGTTTTTTTACAATATCTGCTACTCGTTTTGATACCAACTGTGTCTCAATTAAAGTACTCTGAGATTTAGAGCAAAAGAGTACAAAACAAAAATGTTGTGCGAAATGTTTTAAACTTGTGTTACATACGGCCGAATGCGAAGAAAACTACAGTTGACCATTCTTGGGGAGAATTGCGTACTTCATCAAATGCTTTAAAAATGTCAAGCGTTGTTTCAATGCAGTTATTTTATAAAACAATTACCAAATGGCTTTTCGGACAGCGCAAAGCAAGCTTAAATCTCGCAACATTACGCAAGCATCAATCACGTTATCCTCCACAAAAAACCGTTCGGTAATCCTTTAGGAAAAGGCACCACGTACACTTCATTATATTATTATGGTTTCAATCCAATAATCAAAAAAACTTGACAACCACCCCCCCCCCCCCCCCGTCATTGACGACTAGATATTTCTCTACAAATTCGGCTAATTTGTTAGTTTTTCTTGGCCAAACATCAAAACATCAACGTTAAGCATGACTTTACATTCACTATGTTCCAGTTTCTGTAGCATGCAAGCAATTGCTCACCTGGATCTTCTAGGATTAAATTCATTAATGCAGCAACAGGAGGATGAAGATCAAGTTCAGTAAGATCAATTTCCGAACTACAAATATCTGGATAATCTTTTAAGAATTTTTCTTCATCTTCTACAGAAACATCTATTTCCACGAATTCCTTCTTGTGCTTTGCTTCTAGATTATCCATTGATCCCTGGAGCCAAATGTTACATTGTTTTTTGCCTTGGTTGCGGTTTGAGCTCGTGATGGGACATGTTGTGTCTCGTTGCTTGTTTGCTGCGGAAAGAAATTTTTTTAGATGCAATGGACCATTCCACTATTCAACAAACTTTTGAATTCAGAAAATCAATTAGCACAGCTGGAAAGAGAATCCTAAATTTCATACAATTGTCACGTTTGGTTGCGAAATATTGTAAAATGTAGAAAACACAGTCTTGTAAAGTTGGCGAATTTTGTATGCTTTTGTAATACGAACGGAAAAGCATTACCACTACGTGGAAATGTGGTAACGCTTTTCCCCGCGTAATACAAAAGTATACAAATTTCGAAAATCTTACATTACTATATTTTCAATAGTTTATAATATTTTGCAACCAAACTTCACAATTTCACTAAATTTAGGAAGCTCTTTCCAGCTGTGCTAAAATTGTTTACGAATTTAAAAGTTTGTCGAATTGGGGAATGGTCCATTACTTCGAGAATAAATTGGTTGTCAACATTCACATGTAAGTGACAAGATCTACGCAGAAACGTATCCAGCCAGATGATTTAGTCTCGTTATACAAATACTTTTACAAATATGTCTTAAACGTTCGAACGGGAATTATTCTTTTTCGTATTGCAATAACATAAGCGCGAATAATGCAGCAAATATCTTTATGGTACATTGGCCAATGTCAGTGTTATCGCCTTGGGCCCTTTGTATATTATATGTATACGACGTATAGACAATGTGTAGTCTTTCAGATTCAAACTGGCTATATATAACCGGCATTGTTGTAATTTGACAGCTTTAATCCCTCGTCAAATTTGATCAACCTGCTACCTGCACTTGATGTACTAGTTAAAATAAAAGCAGCTAAATTAGTTATTCAGCATGACCGCCGGTTTATATTTATTGTGATTGCAATTTTTATTTTTTTCTGCCAGCCTGGCGACTTCTCTCCACACTTCCATCAACGTATAAAAATATTACTGTGTTGGATATCAATGGATTGTCTATGGATACAATGGATTGTGTATGGATGGGCAACGATGTTTCTTTATGCCAACACGTGTCATTCAACAAAGATTTGTCGCAGGAAAATTGCTTTACGATATGAAGTATGTATCGTTTGCTATCATCAGATCTACTAACCATGGACTGATCTGCTTGGCTCTTCCATTGAAGTTATTCAAAGTAGACTTGATAGTATGTATGGATATTTCTCCAAATCCAGCGTGTCAACTGGGATTCGAATTGAAATCAACATGAGCTAATATCCGTTTGTATAATTTTGGGTGATTATCCAACCCCCTCAAGCATGCTACAGTAAATAGCCTACATTCCATTAACAAAAACAAGACAAGTTTTTACTATGATGGAAGTCCTCTCTACGCTTCTCCTTGGTTGTCGACTGACCAATACAGTGTGGGTAAATATGTATGTAAACGTCGACAAATAATTTTAAATTTGAACTATATTTCTCTCCCTATAACTGTTAATCGCTATCTGACACCAAAGAAGCCACTTAAATCTACTGCAAATTTGCATAATTGCATAACAGTGATCCCTAACTCAAGAGAACTTTCGGAAACTGTACAATGTGCTAGAGGGTTGAAATTCTGCACTCTCAATACACCGTCATTAAAAAATAAGGCTGCTGAGTTCCGTTGATCTTGTTTGCGATCGCAAACCAGATCTCGTTGCAATCACAGAAACCAGGTTTACTGATGATGAATCTGCTTCCAGAGTTCTATGTACTCCAGAAGGTTATAAACTCTTGGATTGCCCTCGCCTTGGTCGTTAAGGAGGTGGAACGGCAGTCCTTTACAAAAATAGCATTATATTACCACTAGCTGAAATAGCAGCGCTTAATTACAATCTTTCGAGTACTCTGAATGGAGCATTAGAGCTGGTACCAAACGCCTTAAAGTAATCATCCCCGAGCCGCAGCGCAGAGTGCTGCCTGGGCAAAGCCCAGGGCGAGGGTTACTAATTCTGATATGCCAAAGTCATCCGCCATTATGTGTTGGTTTTGTTTGGACGTCCGACCTTTTTGCTTATGTCATTGAATTCCGAGGGTGTTTTAAAATAAATGTCAAGAAACTTGCAAGGAAACCAATCGAAATAATTAAAAAACAATAAAAATAAATAGAAAATACGGAAAAGACAACGAAAAAACGCGCCAAGAGAAGGAAAAAAGAACGGAAACGTACATAAAAGGTGGCCATATTCAAATTATTCAGTAGCCGTAATGATTCAACATTTTAATTTCGAAGTTTACGTTTCTCCGTTTTCTAAAAGAAAGATTGTGGTTTTCTTATAAGTGTGAGAATAATTTACAGGTAAAAATACGACCGTAGCTATTTTAATGAAAAATACATGGCTTAAAATGGTTTTTATTGGAAAACAAAGATTTAATAAATATTCATCAAAACGTTTTTATAATGTAACGTAATAAATTGTATTTCATACCGTACCAAAGTTCACACTACGCATGACGACTTACGGACCACAGGCATTTAAAAAATTAAGTATTTTTCAATAAACTGGTAATTCTTTCATTATTTTCACAGTTGTTTAAAAATTATAGAACGCATTATTAAAAACTGCCGTGCCGGCGTGTTGCTATGACAACAATCCTGAGAATATTTCTTGTTCCAAAAAAATAGTTGCATCTTTGATATATTAAGGGGAGGGATTTTGCTAGCATGCAAGCATGTATTTCTAGTTATATATAGACCACCGTATTCAGTCAATCACCCAGTCTCAACCGCTGTTTTTTATGTCCATGCTACAAAGTTGCAAGATTTATTCGAAAGCGTGGAACTCATTCAACATGTCACATGTCTGACACACATTGGAGGTCATGCACTTGACAATTGTCACTAGGCACAGTAGGCAGTCTGATAAGTCCCATTCTCAGATCATTTGCCTGCTCTGTTTCAGCTACAATTGGGAAGGCCTTCGTGGAAGAAATCTCGCGTTTCGTATCGTAATACAAAGTCTATTAATTTTGCGCTTTAAGAAAAGACCTATCAAACTCGAACTTAAATAAACATGTTACCCCGAGCCAGCGGCGCCAAGTGCCGCTCCGGGCGTAAGCCCGGGGCGACCGTTACTAAATCTGAGATGCGAAAGTCACCCGCCATTATGTTTGGTTTGGTTTGGTTTGGACGTTCGACCGAAAAGTCCGTCGTGATTGGTTGAATTGATGTATTTTGTTTTTGTATTAGTCACGACACAAAATTTTACAAATCTTGAAAGCAATTTTTAAACAATTTAACTTTACTGTAAATCACAAATCATCTGGGAAAATGGAAAGTATTACCATGGATGTAGTTGCGGAAGAGAATCAAGTAGAATACCTTGGAAAACAAGATCAAGCAAGTGGAGAAGTATACAGGTATCATTGAATGGAGGCAGAGGTAAGTCATTGTCATTTATTAGCTAAACGTAGAACTGTGGAGAGACGAAATGTGGCGAGACGGAAAAAGAAGAGATGCGAAAGTTGAAACGGCGAGGGTTTTCTGCATGTAATGTATTTCTAGTTGATGGATTTTATGGTTTTCCATGGATCTTCCATGGTTTAATGATGACATGAAAAGTACCAAACGAGCTCGCAGACAAGCAGAAAGGAAGTGGCAGCGCACATAGTGATTTTATAGATATACAACAGTATAAAGCAAAGAAAAACCAAGCCACCCACACTATGTATCTAGCACCAACGGAATTTTGTAAAGATCTTATAAATGAGGCTGGTAATGACAAAAGGAAACTATTCAAGTCAGCTATAACACTCTTCAAGCAAAAGGCAGACCTGTCATTTCTAGATAATCGTCATCCCACTGCACTTGCCATGCAACGACATCGGCCATTTCTTTGTACATAATATCGAGTGCATACTTTCTGAGCTTATCGATTCTCTTCTTCTTAGCCTGCTACTAAAACATCATCCACTTTCTCTATTACCACCATTGACAAGTTTAAAATGATGAACGAAGATGATGTAAAGCATTTAATAAAATCAGGGAAACAAATCATGCGCTCTGGATCCTGTGCTTACTTCTTTTGTTATCGACTGCCCGTAATCACCAAGTTGATAAATTAGACTCTGGCTTGTGTCCAGACAATTTGACAACATGCTGAAGTTCGTCCTAATGTCAAGGATAATTCTAGCTTCGATAATTCTAGCTTTTTCCAACCTTCGTACACAGCAAACTAGAGCTGTTGGTATGCAAGATATTAAGGAACTGCTCCAAAAATCACGACTTTTAGAGAACGATGTTGACTTCTGTCAGACTTCATCACGTCCTCCTGGCTACCAACTACCCAGTGCATTGTCTACATCAACAATGGCAATTTTTTGTGATCAACAACAAATTGATCCCGTGCATTCCTCTGTGACTTCGGTTTGCAAGTTCCACCACAGCTTAGTTGGGAAAAGTCTGAGTTATTAAGGCCTTAACACGGTGCGCTCGGTAATTTCTAATCTACATTTCGAGTTGACCCATAACTACAGTATTAAACCAGTAAAGTCAACACCCCTTGGTGTATCAGAACTTAAAGGTGTATTCAATAAAAATGATCTGATTCCGAAGTATAACACTATATGGTCGGTGGAAAAGGTGCTGGATTACATGCAATTGCTATGACCCTTGGAGAAGATCACTCTGAGGGATCTTACTTTGAAATTAGTCAATGTTGATCGCGCTTACCACTGGTCAAAGGTTTCAAACATTAATCTTTTTTGGACATGTCCGAAGGAAATATGCAGAAAGATGACGTGCTTGTATCTCTGTGTCTGTTTCAATACTTAGTACCTATACTTTGTGAGCATGTAATGCTGCAATGCTACCTTTTCGTAACCTCTAAGCACAAAACATTCTCAAAACATGTGGTTTCCTACCTCATAATGCTGTAACATCCAGCACTACTGAACGATGGATTAAGTTGTAGTTGCATGCGCAGAAACTGGGTGCACCTAGCTCAAACGTTTTCTACTCATAGAATGCGCAGTGCTTCTTTTAGCTAGGCTGTTGTTTCTGCTTCTGCTGACGTGATTGTAAAGACTGCAGGTTGGTCTGATCAATTTACCTGTCGTGATAAACTTTTTGTACCATAAAAAGCCTGTGGCCAATACTGTTAGGAGGTGTTGAAAACCGCTAGTGGAGATGATTAGTCTGATATACTGCCATGTAATTAAAATTATTGTTAAATGTTTACTGCTTGTTTTGATGATCAAATGTCGGTGAGTGTGCACGTTGGTAAAGTTTGCAGCAAAGGCTAAGTACTTTGTAGCTGTTATAGAACTGGTCATATTTGAATGTTTTTAACTCCTGACGCGACGAGAATACTAATTCATGCTTTGATTACATCACTGTAGTATGTAGAAGAAGTTCTGGAGTGGGGGAGCGGGGAAGAGTCTCGCTCCACCCAAAACGTCATTATTTCTTAATTTATTCATACTCGCGTTAATTTATACTTATTTTTGGCTATCACATGTATTTTTATGCTATTTTATATGGACGAAACCCTATTTTGTAAAATCTTGGAGGAAAATAGGTTAAAAATAGGCTATTTTAATTCTATTTTATTACTTTGAAAGGCAGTCCACTACAAAAAAACATAAATGAACTCAACAACTAAAAGAGGCTATTTAAATCCTATTTTAAATTGCAATACAACGGAAATTTTCGAGTGGGAGAAACGATATACTATGTATAAGTAAAAGAATAAATAAATAAAGACAAGGGAATAACTTGGTCTTCAAATAAAGATAAATATGCTGTTTTCAACCTAATTTGCTTTGTTAGATACAAAAATATATAAAATAAGCTACTTGAGACTTATTTTTCATTTACCAAAACTAACAGGGTCATCAAACAATCACAAAAGCTCTATTACCTAGCTTAGATTCTTGGCAAGCGGAATACAGATAAAATATTCTATTTGAGACTTATTTTTTTGCATACGTATACCAAAAATTACATGATCATGAAACGGACATAAAATGTATTATTATTAAAATCTATTTGCATAGCAAAATAAAATACACTGTTTTAATCATATTTATTTTATTGAAGGAAATTAAACATGTATATATAGTATAGACGCGTGACGTGTACGAACTGCTTAAAGTAAGTAGCAAATTTCCATGCTTTTAAGTTCCTATTATATAACTGCAAAAACATAACCTGCCCCAACTTTTCCAATGGTTTCTGGAACTTTAACGTTCAAACTCTTGATAATCAGGCTCATAGAGGCCATCTTGGATTGACCACATTATAATATGTAGTTATACACAGACAAATGTGAGAGGAAGAATTAAGCCATTTTTGAGAAATATATATTTTTGCAGGCATTATTTATTTATTGCCTTCGATAAGTAACTGGAACTGTTAGAACCCCCTTTGCTACGATACCTGTAGTCCACGGTAAAAACTCCAATATGGCGGCTATTTGCCATTATCTTTGCATGCTGGAAGCTCTAATCAGTAACAGTTTTCCTATCATTGGAGCTACATGACAATGCAACTTTGCAGTCTACGTTTATGGTGTTTACTTGCTGTGAGCGACAATAGACTAGCTGTGATGGTTTCAAATGCCTGCAGACACAAACTTCAAAGGGTCCGACTCGGGTGGCTCTGCTGTTCGTTCTGCAAACTGTGACTGATTTCGCGGGATATTCCAATGTCTATAATGCTAAAACATAATTTTCATTTCCCTTGCCGCCTTCGCTTCTTGTTCGATGGCTTTCTTGGCTTCTTAGTATTTACTGCAGTCAATATACTGTATCGCTACTTATGAATTATAACGTGACAGTGAATAATGCACAATTGAAATAATTTCGCGCAATCATGATTATACAGCAGCAAATATTTAAACGCAATATATTGCACAATAGCGAAGACTGAATGCTATTAAGGTGTGTTCTGTCTAAATGCACAAAAATTCAAGAGGCAGCTAAAGTAATGCCCAAAACTAATAAAATATTAGGCAATATTTGCGTCGCGGATAACTGCTCAGTTATGAAATCTTAGCGCTACAGCTGGAAAAGATTGTCATACGGTTACCCAATTATGTTATAGTTAGTAAGTGTGAATTATGTTTGCTGACGCTGGCATTGGTTACAGCATCTTCTCCACATCATGATCACTGCTACATTTCTCCCTACCTGCATATTACCACCATGTAATATGATAATCATGCAGCATTATATTTGTGTCTTCAAAATAATTGCGTAATAATGTCATTGTCATTAGCACAAAGCATACAGAGGTTAAATTTCTCATTAATTGTGCGTACCCCTTGCTTAGCCAGTGCGCTAAAAAGAGGCATTTACAATGGATACTAAAATGGCCAGGAGGAAAAAGACCTCTTCTTAGCGCACTGGCTAAGCTATGAGAAGTTGAACCTCTGTTGACGAAACATTTCAAGCTTTAACACTGGACATTTAATTTGAACTCTACAGCACTGCACTTTCATCAATACTGGACAAAGTATACCATGCTGCACACTAACAGCATGCTTTCCACAATTGCAGGAAGTTTCCTTCAAAGAGTTGATCACTGTGGGGGAAGGGTCAATATTATATAATGCATGCATTCTACAATTCTTTAAGATGTTCTTTATCTCTCTATTTTTGCTAATTCCTATGAGAAAAGCCTTCAGCTTTTTTTACAAGACTAAATTTTCTTTGACATGTATATTTCGTGTGCTAAATGTTTTTCACTGTGTAAAAAATTCAAGATTCACACACAAAATTTGCACATCAAATTTGTGTAAAAGAGGCTTTAATTCAATAACGTGAAGCAAACGTTGGCTAAAGAGGATCTTGATGAAGTCTGCGATTAATATTAGTAGCTTAGTTTGCTCAACAATTTAGCCCCACTTTGCCAATCTAAACAGTATTATCATTATTCATCTCTTTAACAATTGATTGTTTTCACGCAGTATTTATTGAAATACCGAAATGTTTGCATAGCAGGACCGAATTATCTTGCTGGCAAGACGCTACTGATTGATAGTTTTGGAATAAAGCCATATGTATGGGAAAATGGGACAAACTGCAAAGTCGTCTAATCTACAGCTAGCAATAGCTCAAGCTCAAGCTCAAAATCAGATTTTTCTCAATACTGAAGCTGTTCATATAAAAAAAAGTAAGAAATTAACCATTTGAGAAAGTTGCCCGGATTTTTCTGAGCATGTCGCATGCATATAATTTATGTAAACTATATAAGCTTTCCGATCTGGCGTCTTCTTAAATACAAACAGCAAATTCATCCGGGTCCAAAGCAGGGAATCAATTGATAGCTTTCTATTGTACGTTATAAACTCTAGTGATTTCTGCCCTTTTGTTATTACGTTCCGTCTTTAAATCTCTGCCTAGTCGCCATATCGTCAGCTGAGGATTAAGGGCTTTGTTTACGCCGTATTTGAAAGACCACAGAGATAAAATTTTTGAATTATTTTTCGAATCACGTTTAACGTTTAAATTAAGCTTCCTGGCCAGCAGCAACGCTCAAAGCTGCTGAAACGGAGCTGTTCTGCTGTCAATTTTACTCCTAATTATTATAAATTTTACATGTGCAGCGATAACAACCACTACTGATCTTGCATATTAAATTTTTTATCCTCGTGTGAATATATATAGTTTTAGAGTTCAATTAAGTGCAACAGTTCTCGTACAAAACTATTAAACGTTCTTCTGTAGTCTCTAATATTACTAAAATGATCCTTAATCCTGTAGTACTCAAAGGGTGTCATTATACACACTTTATTCGGAGTAACATAATATATTACAGCTAACTACCATCCAAAGGCGTAAACTGTAAAATAAACTCGGATTACTTTTCTGAAACAGCGTCGAGGGCACATAGGAAACTTACGACGGCAAATTTTCTTCCTACAAAAGTAATTCCCTGAGTATTATGGCCTATTAGCCGCATATTATCTTTTTCATAAACGTCATACCTATATGGTTAAACTATATCTCTCTAGTCTCCAGTTCAAAACATTAAATTTATGAGCATCAACGAGGAACAAGTGATCATGCCCATGACACATTGCGCAATTTCTGCAAGGTAAATTAGAATATATGTTTTTTTCTATAGACTGGGGGATAATCGTTTTAACACAAATGTTAAAAAGTCTTTCAATGCAGGAAACATTTAAAACTAGATTAATAGCTTTATGCGCATTCATGCATGCATCGTTCGATCATTACGAAATTCCTCTCTGCATGCTGCAATAAGCTGGTGAAATGAAACTCGATCTACACTGTCTGATATGTAATGACGTTTTTCTAAATTTAAGAAACGTTCGAATTATTTTAGTACTAAAGCTATTGACGTATTATTTTTTGGATTATGTAAAATATTATATGCACCACAAATTATTACAATTATGATAATCATGGTTGTGAGAGGTAGCACGAATTTCAAAGTCGTGTGAACGAATTAATAGCTTTACCTAGTATGTCCAATTCATATAGCTAAAAATATCAAGTACATAACACACTCATTCTGCTTATGATGGGAAAATGATTTGTTAACTAAATACTAGTCAATATTTTAGGAGGGTAGTTACAGGGTTCCTACAAGCATGAAATGTAATAACCCCGGCAGTTGATTGAGACTTGGCAGAGGACTTCATCCCGTGTTTAAAAAAAGAAAGGTTAACTTTTCTGCAAATAGTGCTTCGCTGTGACAATAACATTTTTACCAATTTGAATTCTTGGCAAATGTGGCGCAAGGGAGGGCCTGCTAGTGCTTCATGTGAAGATACCGGGGAGGTATTTATGCCACATAAAGACCCCGAAGCGCGCTGTTTCCGATGGCCATGCATGTAATTATGACACATATTTTCTTTCACCTTTGAAGAGGTTTTTCAACTGGAGTCGATCAAGTCTAAAGATTCTAAGTCAATATTTTTCAAAATTCTATCTATTCATTCAAAAGAATTTACTATCAGATATACTGAATACCGCAATACGTCAAAGTACAGAAAACTGGGCCAACAAAATACAAAACAACGGTAACTCCGAAAATAAACATTTTAATAATCTAGCTTTCGACTAAGTTTCAGTCATCATCAGGAATGATGCTAGGTTACATTTCACAAGTATATTATATAGAAGATTAATAAGGTAATATCTACCTAATGTATTAATAAGGTAAGTATGTAATATCTGATAATAAGGTAATATCAATCTTAATAAGGTGATATCTGTAATAAGGTAATAAGGTAATATATTGATAAGGGAATATATTAATAAGGTAATATATTCATATGGTAATAAGGTAATATATTAATAAGGGAAAATAAGGTAATATCTGGGCCAACGATGCCTGCATACCACTATTATCTTCAGTAAATACAACTTTATTATCTGAAATAATGTTAATAGAATCAAAATGATTGAATTTAATCAGGGGCAGGTATATTACTATATATAATTTTGTATAACCAGAATCAATCTTTTCGAGAATGTCGTCTATAATCAGGTTTTAAGGAACGGTATATATTAAGCATGCATGGCCTCAGCTGACAGTATTTACCAACCCTTCATCACTAGCCATTTCTCAAGATTTTAATCTCAATATTTGGATCATTACCGAACAATCAACCAGTCTGATGGCACAACTTAGGGTGTACGTTATGGAAACGTTTCTCTAGTGGAGGAGAAAAGCCAGGGCGTCGTGATATGAAAAGTTTGTTTATTGCTAGATCAAAACAATGGGCTTTCCGTTAAACCTTACAGTCTGTTACAGTACTATCAGCGCTACACGTCCAGCAAAGAGTGTCTTTAAATGTTTAAAGCAATTAACTAGTTAGAGCTAAACACCGAGAAGGAGTGATTTATGGCGTATACAGCTCCCCAGAACGCGCAGCGTCCGAGGGCTGTATACGCCATAAATCCCGACTTTCGAGGTATTTAACTAACTTATTTTATTTTTGAGGAAGTTTTGTAGTAGAATCTTTCGACTTTAAACAATTTAAGTTGAAATTCGTCGATATTTTTCCACAAGTTTGATCTAATTATTTCTTCAAGAACTGTATCTGATATACAGCAAGCGGTACATCAAAGAAAACCGACTCAAATATAAAATAAAAAAAATCCATATATACATTTGTACATGTCAAGCAGCCAGGCACCTAGAGCTATGTACTGGTTCAATCATCAAAATGAATTATAATGCGGTGATATGTCTCAGCAATCTGATTCATCGTTTGAACTGGAGAACTTTGGTGAAGTGTTTTGCAACGACAAAATTGTGTCGCGTTGACAAAATGCAGCAGAATTCGTTCCGCTCGTTCCTCCCCCCCCCCCACACACACACACACTCAAAGAAATTCAAGGGCCTCTAACATACATATATTTAAAAATGAAACATTATGCTGATAAAGACAATGTTAGAAAAAGCAATTTGGAGATCAATGATTTAAGCACTGTTAAACGTGTAGATTATCACCTTCAGCTCATATTTGTTTCTGGAGTAAAATTTATGGGGTAGGGTGGTAGGAAGGTGGTTACAGTGTGTGACCTTTGCTTTTACCTTTGTTGGTTTTTTTCGGCAAAACGAGAATGTAGGTAAAAGAATTAGAAATCGTCGGTAAGTTTTCCTAAAAGAATTGCCGACATATCAAAACGTCTGCAGAGTAACACCTCCATAGGACTGAATTCTTGGAGTCAGGATACGTCCCCCTCTGCATTCCTGCAGGTTTACAGGATATCTCTTTTCTCCGTGAAATTAATGTGCAATACTATTGATCTCGCAACGCAGTGATTATTTTGTATGTCAATTCACCATGAAGACCGTAATTGTTGATTTTAAATGCATTCTGCAAAAATTAACATATCGAAAATCAAATATTCCATCAACCTTCTCAGCACGCTCTTGCATGTTTGTATCGAAGAGTCGAAAACATGTATTGTTCGCACAGCTAGTGGGGCATTTTCTTGCAACCACATAGGCCGTAACGGAGTAGGAGGTACGAGGCTATCCGAAAAAAACCCCGAATTATTTAATTATGAAATAGAGCATAATACCGCCTGGTAGTGCAACCAGCTCGACGATTTAGTCCTGGTGTGAAATATGAATGTGTTCATTGAGTATGGACGCGATCAATTTCTAAAGAAATGAATAATATTACAGTTGAAACAGACATAGTAGGACTGAATTGCAATTGTCAGTTTAGTTCGGCTGTCTGAATAGCAACAACTTAAAATTGTATTATGAGTGCCAGTAAAATTTGGAGTAGAAGTCACTCAGCAGTGTAACATCCCGCCTAATCTTTATGCAGTTTAATGGCTGAGATTTTAGCGTTCTTATTGGCCAGGAAATGCAATTGAGAGGTAATGACATACGTAATACGACATGCACAAACACACAATTATTTTTAGATTCCAACTTCTTTGCTTTAGAGAATGATTAGGCTTTCTTGTATCTGCAAATGTTTTATTCTGCTCTTTGGAACCTTAAGATATCAGCTTGTAAAAAGCACTCAACTCGATATAGTTGGTCGGTTATTGTGTAGCCTGTAATTTCATTCTGATAAAGAAGTGGACAGAATTACGTTAATGTAAACGATAGCTTTCTTTCGCTGTGTTAAAGTAAATAGCTTAATTTAAATACAGGCATTAATTTCTGATTCTGTCTAATGTCGGTACGGTCATGGCTTTAGAGGATACCTTGAAGGTCGAGATGTCGAGAGAGCACTGGGACCGAGTTACCCCTGTGTTTTGTGTATTTCTCCCTCACTGGGACTGTATATACTTCACCAAATTTAGCTAAGGCGCCAGCCCGAAGGGCGAGTAATGATTGTCGCACTCTGCGCTCCCTCTTTAGCTAAATTTGGTGAAGTAGATACAGTCCCAGTGAGTGAGAATTGTGACAACCCAAGAATGACTCGATATTGATAGTTATTATATGTATGGGGACACACAAAACACAGGGGCAACTCTCTCGACATTTCGACCTTTAGGATATCCTATAAAGCCATGACCATGTCGATGCTTTTGATACTGTCTTCCAAAATGACCGCAATTACGTCACATGACAATCATCTGCATTCTCAGCCGATGTGGCAGAAGGTACTCAGTTGTTTCATAAACTAAACCATACTTTGCTAGACAAAAGCTTTTCTCGTGTATTTCAAATTTAATCCAAACAACTTGTTTCCACGCCTGCTACGGCAAACTTATGGTCGTTTTTAGCATATAGCTGGCGGTTGCTGTTTGGCTCAAAATTGTAAACAACGTTACTGCTACAAGAACGTAGAATAAACAATGAATGATCAGGCCATAGCAAAAGCTATATTTAAATCTTTGAAATGTGTTTTTTCAAAATACGAAGACGACTTTGAATATTCACTAGCCTACCAGGAAAATTCTATGTCTTGTTATAAATGAGCCACTGACTCAATGGTACAAGCACTAAATATCTGTGCGGCATATAGCCAATTTAAAAAAAAAATGGCATTTGCAAACACCGAAATCTGAATCTTGAACATTAAACACTAAGCATGCAAAACACAATGGCAGAGCCATTAAATTGAAATCAGCTTACAAATCATTTTTAGGGTCATTTCTTGGAGACAGGGTAAATATCCCCTTTCGAGAAAAATCTATTCATAATTATCTCTGATATTCAACTACAAAGCTTAAAATTGGTGCTCCCATCATACCCTTTGCATTCTTAGAGTCAATTATATGTAAAGGAAAACCTTTGTGGTATTATCTGTATAAAAAGGTTAGTTACTTTATGTTAATTGAGTTGTTAGGTTATCAATAAAATACGAAATTTGATGTTTAAACTTCTGGAATTTTCGTCATAATGTTATTGTTCAATTTGTGTTCGTCTAATAAGCAGTGAATATTAATGATTATTAAAATAGGAGCGAGTGTCGCTATTTATGCACGATTTCAACAACACTCGGAAATATCTTTGCCTTCTAAAAGCGAATTCTGACAATCAACTAATTACTTGAAAACTGCCAATTATCTACGCATGCGCCAGTTACAAACTGTGGCTTAGATTACTAACGTTTGTCCAAAATTTCTCATTCTGCAGTAAACAAAGCAAGGTGCATATGCAAGGCGTGCAATCATGAGCTCAAGACGTAATCAGGGAAAAGGACAACGTGTTAGTCCTTGGCTTCCTTCGGACAGCAGCGTTACCAGGAAATGGTACAAGGCATTGATCAACAAGGTCGAAACAAAGTACAAGCATAAGTTGGAGAAACTGATGAAACTTCATCCTGCAGCTGAAGATGAAGAAACCGCCTTAAAAGGTCATCCTAATATTTGTAGCCCTGAGATCGATCCTGATGAGCTTGATCTTCATCCTCCTGTTGCTGTATTGATGAATTTGATACTTAAGGATCCGGGTAAGCAGTTAGGATATATTTAATACTATGCGCAATCACCGCAGTTATTACAAATGTGAAGTGCTGCAAAAAAGTCAAACGTAGAAATCGAAGTTAGCAACTTGTTATAGCGTGTTGAGACTTATTACACCAATGCGACTAAAGCCATAGCAAAAAACCATACTGGACAATTGCAACTAAGGAAGGCATTGAGTGATAATTTCACTACGGTTGCAAAGTAATTGCAAAGTAATTGTTTAGAAATCACATGGCGTATCCGCGCGATAGACAAATTAAAAACTTTATGACATTACAGCACAACTATGCGCTTCAAAGAGAGTTCTTTTTGGTAGAACAAAACAATTTATAATTGTCTTTATAAACATGGTTAGAATAGCCCAATATGCTAGAATTTTCATGCATCGAACAACGTAAATTGAAAATTTATTCCGAAAATTGCACATTGTAATGTTCTGAATAAACTCGAACAGATATAAATTTCGGATCAACTTTTAAACCTCCAGTAATAATGCCAAAACAACAACAGAATTCCATCCTTGCTCTCCTGCAATATTAATATAGTTGTTCCGTATAAAGTGTTTCTCATGCATGCCAGACTGAATATTTAGTTGACATCCAGTCTGCCCATTTCGTTGCTGTTATCCAACTTGTTAGCATGCTGGGATTGGTTATGAGAAATTAAAATAGTGCAAACTTAAGGGAAAGATGTATTATTTGTTCACTGGTGTGAATAAAAGTCAAAAGTCTTTGACAGAATTGTTGCATTATGTTCAAAACAAGATCTTATTTGGTCCAACATTCTTTGTATAATTAAAACTGTAAATAGTTTTATATTATGCTTTTATATGTAGCTAACAAACTCAAAACTACATTGTGTTGTCATTACAGTTTTTATGCTATTGAAAGATTTATTATTTTATTGTCTTAAAGTATACTTTTATATGATTTATTGTCTTAAGCTATTCTTTTTATATGAAGGATATATGGTGTTTATATAGACATAATAGACTTAATACTTATGGAAGAACCTTGCTGTATTATACCATGGATAGTAGAAAAAAAATAGATATTTTATTGTTAACGCTTTGGATTTTCTAGCTGAACTGCATGAAAAAGGCTTGGAATACACAACTTTAAACACGGCCAGAAGTGCTATATCGGCGTTCACCATACGTAAGGACATCTTTAGCATTGCAAGTCATCCTATTGTTACAAGGTTTATGAAAGGAGTGTACAAAAGTACTCCGCCCACGCCTCATTACAAGACAACTTGGGATGTTCAAGTGGTCCTTTCCTCGTTTCCCGAGGTCTCTGAATTACGAGTGTAACCTTTAACACTTAAGACTATCATGTTGGTAGCATTGGTCACTGTGCAACGAGGACAGAGCCTCCGCATGCTTGATATAGAATTTATGACTGAGTTTCCTGATCGTTTTGAATTCAAACTGCCGGAGCACGTCAAGCAGAGTCGCCAGGGTACAAACCACCATCTACTATGCTAAAGGCTTATCCCGCAGACCAAAAGCTCTATGTTTTGGCACACATGAAAGAATACTTGACGAGAACAAGGCCTTTACGGAGGTCCGTAACTGGGGTGTTCATTACACTTGTGAAACCATATAAACATGTTTCCAGGGACACAATTTCAAGATGGATCTGCTCTGTTATGAAAGATGCTGGTGTAGATGTTACACAGTTTAAACCACACAGCATGCACGAGAGCAGCTTCCACGTCAAAGGCAAAAGCAGCAGCTGTGCCTATTCAAGAGATCCTGAAAACAACTGGCTGGTCTTCGTTTCGGTCCTTCGATAGATACTATAATAAACCAGTTCAAACGAACAGTTTTTCTGAAGCTGTCCTCTCAGCTAAGTAACGTAACAAAAGTATTGGACATTGTTGGCATGAGAACATTGAACATGACACGTTCTTGTTAACTGTCTGTGCTGCCAGGAAACCTGGTATTTACTTGTAAAGAGTTTCAAGTTTGAGAATTATACATTTATTGTTGATGTGGTGGGCTCCATGTTACCACTCGTGTGAGTGCCTGGCTTTAAAATCTCATGGAATCCCTGCTGCTGTGAAAAACGAGATAGAATTGGTAAATTAAACGAGACTTACCAGTAAGTTGAAGTTTAACTGGAATTCTATCGAGTCTTGAGCAGCAGCAAGGGATTACATGCCCACCGAAGGTTAACTTATTGATACTCTCATAAGTGTTATTACCCGCCCTCGGTTGCAAATACTGAGTGGTTCAGTTTAAAACTACTGATATTGCTCTCATTGAGGCACTCACACTCGGCTGTCAATACTGGTTATGCGCATGCGTTTTGCAATTTCATGTAATCCCTTGCTGCTGCTCAAAGCTCGATAGAATGCCAATCAAACTTCAACTTACAGGTAAGCCTCGTTTAATTAGCCAATTGACCATGAAGAATGGACTGAAAGTGTTAACGACGATCGTAACGCAGAGCTTCCTACTTATGCAGTGATGAAAAGGGGACTTCAAATACGTATAAGTTGTGCTTCGATTATCTACATTGAAAGTCAATTATGGCTGGTTTGATTAAAAGGAGACATAGTTTTCGAGAAAAAATCCGTAATCCGTTCAATAAAGAGTGTCAGAGAGATATACCTTGCGCAATTTTTGAAGCTCTCAAAGCAACTGTTCATTCCAGTGGTTTGGAGGAATTCAACAAACGGAACTGTTATATTTCGAGCAACAGAAAGGCAAGCGTAATTTCATTTACCTCATTAACAAGCGTTGTTGATCTGTTTACTGTCCTTAGTGGCTACACCTGCATGGAAGTAAGACAACATTTCGCTCGAAATTTAAGGTCAAATGGAAAAGCAGAGTTAATTGTCAATCAAGTGAAGGACTTTGCCCTAATGTATAAATGTAAGAAAGGTCAACTTAATTATAATAAATTTCAATTTTTGAATTTGGAATGCTAATGGTTCTACAACATGTATGACTGTAATGTTTTGTAATGACAGTGGGGGTGGGGGGCATGTATATGTCATGGCCTATATTATTGTTTTTTGTATGGTTTTGCACTGTATTTTTTTTCCTGTGGGGTGATGCAGTTAGATTTAGTAGATTTTAGTATTTTTTAAACCCGACATTATTTGGATAAAATCTTAATGTACCACAGAATACCAGTGCGGCAATAAATAAGTAAAGTATTTTGTATTTTTCTTTCAAATTCTATATGCCAAAAAGTAAATAAGACTGGTATTCTGTGGTAACATGGTATTTGTGGTAAATACAGGTGTATGTTCGTGTTCGCATTTCAAACAACAATTTCAAAAAAATTGATAATGTGCAAAACACATACTGTGTATATGATTACAATCCACCGTGGCCCGAAATATCAAGCTGCCAACACATCAGTTTAATGAAATCAACAAGACTGGTTCTTAAAAATACCCAGGGGTGGATGTAGCAAGATTTTTAGCGGGAGGGTGCTCTGCTTTTCTACATTATGTAAGAAAATTTATTGGATATTTCACAGTTCGTACAAATTAGTATGAATGCATATTCTTTGAGAATTGAAAAGAAATAAAACGTCAACTTTAATATCCCTTAACCGTCATCGTTTTCAATGTAGAGTTCAGACAGAGAAGCAACCGTACAGGAGAATGGCGATTCATCGAGAGGAGATGTAGAACAAGAAATTATCAAACATACTCAAAAATGCTCACCAATATCACCACTGGGGAATTTTAAGCTCACAAGTATGTTAAGGTTTCATCGACACCACACGATTATATTATTCTATTAGTTTTAATTCATTCACTAATTCAGTTTACAGTTTTATGATGATTTATTAGCTGCGGAATCTCTTTTGTGCGATGTTTAGTTCCTGCTTAAGCCAACGTCAAGTTTCACAGTGTGAAATGAGATAACGAAACACATTGAAGCTCGAGAAGCATTGCAACTTACCTGGTCGAGGCTCAAAAGTAAGCATCCCCCTTATGTAATGTAATGACAAATAAGTCTCTGAACCATATGTACAGTACATATACTGTCTCATGGGTCGTAACTTGATTGATGCTGAAAATAACAACTCGAAAGTAGACGTCTTGTAAAAAAATTAACTGCCCCTCGTATGTTAGCGCCCCATGAATGCACTAGTTTTGAAAGTAAATAGGCGCTTACTTTCCAGGTATTTCTCTGATTTTGTATCTAAACAGTCTCGAGAATTAGTATAAAAACGTCATTCAGAGTCACTCATTTACATTCATATATAACAGTACCCAATCAAAACAAATATTTTAAAGCCATTGGAATCTTCAGTTGGTGCGTTGGGCCTCTCGTCAAAGAATAACCTAAACCAAGACTGCATGGTGCGCATTGTTTCATGTGACTAGGAGTTCTCGCAGTTCATGTATCCTGTGGTTCAGGGGTTTCTTTCTCCGCGTACTCCAGTTTTCCTCCTTCTCTAAAATCAACGCGAAAAGGACATGCGAGGACCACCAGGTTATCAGTGTTCGTAAATAATACCATATGTAATCCTCGTAAAACACATTTGCTAGTCAACTCTAACAATCATACATCCTGCGTCTTGACAAAAACTGCTGAGCGATAACATATGACTGAAACTGGAAGAGCTGGAATATTTTGTCATCAATCGTGTTTTAAAATTAGTGGCCAAAGAACAGTTAGCTCTCCAACATCAACACAATTTAAGTTTCAAAGTATAGTCAGGACTCTTATGTCAGAAACGTTTGCGCTATGAAAATTCGGGTTAACTTCGTCAAGGAAATGTTACTTAATGTCTTAGGGTAGAATACAGCAATCCATAAACCATGTTAATCATTGTCAGTTTCTATAATGATCAGAGTTCCGTGATCTATTGGAGTACAGACGAACATCAGACGTCATTTAAGCGACAGGCTCAGTGCTTTCAGAATTTTCAAAAACCATTGGCTGTTCTTTGTTTTCTACAGGTTATGATCACCTCAAAGGGCATTTAAAGTTGATTTTCGCCGCACTACAAAACTTATGTTGCCAAAGTTATCAACTTTTTATTGTATAAAACTATTTTGTCGTTGTCTGTTCAGTTTTAGATACACAGTATGATGTCATAACGTGGGCAGAACGTGGATCACTGGTGTTCGTGTCACGTTATGATGTCTGCTGTTTGCCTAGTTGAACATACTACGGATTCCATGAACCTAAAAGGTAGTAAAGTTAACAAACTACATATATGTTATTTGCCGGCCGGAAGGTTTGAACTGAAAAAAATTCTGTCGAGCTTTCAAAAGCGGCCTGGGACCGACGGCTGAGGGACGTTTTTGAGACCGAGACAAAATATTTTGCCAGTACGGACCGACCTAAACGTTAAATATCTTCTTAATGTCTTTATTTTTTATTTGTGCTTGCTTGGTGACATTCGCAAAAAAATCCAGTGTCGCGGTCAGGCTAAGTCTGTTTACAGACCTATTCCTAAAAGAGTAAGGTCTGTTAAGACTGGTCGAGAGAAGAATGCACTCTAAATTTCAAAGTGTTCAGGGAACACCAAATAGGTGTAAGTTTACACAATTTCGGTGTAAATTGGTTAATTACATTTGTCAGGTGTAAAATTAGATTGCCAGGTGTATCATTACACTTTTATTGTGTTACTCTAACACTTGTTTAGTGTAAAGCCGTATTTACACTAAATTGATGTAAATTCACACCAAAAACCGGTAACTAAACACTATTTAAGTGTATTAATACACTTCTTTAGTGTAAAGATGATTATGACAACTTTGTCTTTAAATTAGACTTCCACCTATACATATACTGTTAATTTCGGGGAGTTATTTATAAGGCCCACATGGATCTCTTATAAATAAGTTTGTCAAGTATCGAGTCTGTGTCGTCGAGTTGTCTAGTTGCAGTTTGATAACTGTGGACTTGTGGGAATAAGATTTTATATTTACATATACCCGATTTGAAATGGAAAATATTTTCGTTCCGCAGATCAGAAATATACATGAAATACACGAAACACTCTCTTGTTCAAATATTAATCGATTACAAGCTTTCAGCTATCAGTCTGTATAGCCTTAAACGGGTAGACGAGAAAGGACGCCAACAATGAAATACGAATCGACATATAGATTGACACACTAACTTATAAATAAATTGTTTGCAGGCAGAAGTGTGGAAAAAAACTTAAAGTTTCTTTGTAACCATTATAGGTTAATCTAGGGTGCAGCTTAGAATTACTGTCAGCTTTATAAGACAAGGTCGTGTGCCAGGGCTCTAAGGTCTACGTTTTCGAAAATTTCCTTTGTCACTGACTTTAGTCCGTCAATCTATATCACATGTAGTTTCATAATTCATAGCATCTTCTCACGTTTATATTCTACCTTTTAAAGGCTACAGGTTGATAGTCCAGAGATTGCAATAAATTAATATTTCGAGAACGTTTCAAAAAGATTTTAAAATATGTTTGATCGTGGTTGCACATCTACAAGTAGATTTATGTCCAGTTACTTCCGCAGATCAGTGGAAGAACTGCGCGCGCGAAGCTCACCGGGATAGCGTCACTTCAACACATATTTTGCAAATGTTATTTATATCGTTGTTTTTCTACAACAAAGAAAGACAGTATTTAACCAAAATAGACAATGGAATAACTCCGCATACATCACAAAAGACGGCATAAAACTCAGGTAAGCATATTGTTCTGGTTTTTGTATTGATAACGCAAATTTAACGTGTAATATTTACTTCCTTCCATCGTTGATGTAAACACGTATTCCATTTTAAGATTAAATTACTCGCATTTTATGATTTGAATTTCGCGCGATGGTATTTGTAAATAAATACATCCTCTATTTTCCTTGATACGTAGCATTTAGCTAGATTTTGTTAACCTGTGTTTGTTTATATCTTGTGTTTGGATCAATTGAAGTTGACTGATTGCCACTGATCATATTGTTGTGATGTGGCCATCAGGCCATTAAGGGATGAAGTAGACTCAATAACTGATTTCCTAATATCTAATGAGGGAAATTTAACGGCCTTTACACAACTCCTACTTTGTCGTAATATTCATAATTTATTGACATACAGAATTACTCTAGTGCTTGGACAGATTTTATTGTTCAAACTATTTTATTGGTATTCAAATTGTTTCATTGTAAAAATTATGCTCAGCTTTAATGCTCCAACTATCTTGTTCTCAGAAAAACACCACAATATTATTTTATATAACTTATTGTAATATATACAGTGTATTTGGATGTATCGGGTTGTTCAAGAAAAGATTTTCCCCATCCCAGAACGTCTTGGTTTTAAGTCCCCCCTTCACTTGGACATTCATAAAGCAATTTATTTTTGGTTCAAATTTACAAACAATTTGCCTGATAAATCTCTCCATACTGTAAACCCCTTGGACAAACTTACATCTATACATGCTAATATGCCTCACCCCTCCCTGGATGGCAAAAATTTCTTCCTTGCAGGAGATACCAGTCGAAAACTTCTCTGGAACAACCCATCTTAGCAGATTGCAATTAGGGTTGCCCTTGATGAGCAAAATTATCTGGCATAAAAAATATGGCAAAATATAATATTTAGCACTGTTAAGTGTAAAAGTAAATAGTGTAAATTTTTCTGTTATGAATCCTTTAAAACACCAACCATGTTTTGCTTTACACTGCTTAATTTAGTTCATTCCTGGCAGAAAAGGAATAACATTAACTCACAATAATCATAAAAGCTGTGACATCTTAATGTGGATGCAGGATTTATTTCGATTATTGCTGGAGAAGTCAAAAAGTTTAGAACTACATATAAATTTGGCTTAACTACACTTTGATGGCAGGGTATCTTGTGTGTGACAGTAAACCTTTATGCCACACTGTATTTTTCAAGGCTTTGTACACTGGATTTTTATATAATGGCAATTTGTCTGCAATTCTACTCATCAATACTTGAAAAAGTGCTTCTTGTCAAACTATTAACCAAGCAATCTGTCAATGTAAAATGTAAACCTTTCTATTTTATTCTGTTTAGTATGAGATAATTGTGTAGGAAGAATGTTGACACTCCATTAATTTATCATCCTTTTTTAAATTAAATGCACGAACATGCATTGAAGTGTAATTGCACAGAAGGGTGATTTATGATTACCCAATACATGTATTATTGTATTGAGTGCCTAAAGTCACATGATTCTGTTATGCATAATATATAGCTATTAGATCATCTTGACAACATAATGTTACTTATCTTTTGCAGGCTTTGATACATAACTAGCTGGAAACACCTTTGGTTAAACTTGGTTGCAAGATTCCCAGCAAATGATGGAAGACCTGGTTAAACCTGTCTGAAGGAGTCAAAGCAAGTTGATGCGAGGCTAATTGAACAATTGGATGCAAGATATTTTGATTTATGAAAAGTATTCAGCCTTGGAAAATATGGGGTTCCAGTAAGCAGTATTTGAACAGTTACTTGAAAATATATGTGACAATTTAGAGTATTTTAAACTCTACAGTAATTAGTAGATAGTCTACAAATCAATTTGCTGCAGTTGGCCCCCAAAATTATAAGAATGGCAGAGAAAAGGCAGCTTGCTTTGGAAGAGGCAAAATATAGTATACAGTTTAAATATTTCTGCATGTAAGTGTTTTATTTAACCATATATTTCAATTATATATATTTTTAACATAGAGAAGTTGTTTGAATGTGAATGCTCCTAGATTAAATTAACTTGGCGTAAAAATATGCTCCAAGGTGTATATTCATACCACAAGTTTAACCCAAGTTGGTGAAATTTCTGTGACTGTGACACCAACTTGGTGTACAGTTGCACCCCAGAGGTGTATGTTTACACCAGTGTGAATTTACACCTTTTTAGTGTTACAGGTATTACACCGACTTGGTGTGAAAATACACTCCTGGTGTATATTTACACTGCAAGTATAAATTTACACTTTTATGGTGTAAATATTGAGGCAAGCTACTTTACACCAACTTGGTGTAAAAATACACTTACTAAAGTAAACTAACACTTACGAAAGTGTAAATTCACACTTTTTTGGTGTAAAAACGGAGGCAAGAATTTACACCGATTTTGGTGTTGGCACAACACTCGGAGATTTAGAGTGTGGGTAATAATTCCGTGTTCTCAGTACGCGAAATTAAATTTTAATCCAAGCCCTAAATCTTATCAAATTTTCAATCCATCAAAGTCAAAACATGACAAATAAAATGCTAGTTAGGATTAGGGTTTTGGTTAGGGCTTGGATTAAGATTTATATGAGAACACGGAATTACTACCGAAGAATGAGAGCGAAGTCAAGTTAAATATGCTAATTATTCTAGGTTTACATTGCAAATATTTGCTTCTAGTGCAATTACTTAAATAGATGTTTTGCAAGAAAAAATAAGCATGCTAACGTTAAAGGCATCCAAGCTTTCCAACATGCCAATTGTTGTGCAATGTTATGATGTTGCATAAAACTTGAGATTTAACTTATGTATTGACAAAAATTCTTCACAGACCTTAATCATTCCGATTTAGGTCTGTGCACAGGCTTTGAGACCAGCTAGTTTGCCACTTTACTTCAATGTTTATTCAAGCATCGCTGAGGACAAACAGCTAAAATTATGTGGAAATTCCCCGACTGCAGGTCAGTGGTTAAAGTATTGCTAAAAAATGTTATTAGAAGTAGAAATAAATTCCATGTTTGAGAATTTTGTTCAAGGTGTGCTTTTTTTAGCTTTTAGATACTTTTAGAATGAGTATAATATGCGTGAATCGTACGGCTTTGTTTGTAAAAAAATAGTTTCAACTGCCGATTTTTTTTGTTGTTTCAAATTACAAAGCTTGAATCAAAAGACGTCTGTTGAGGTCAATTGTTTATTTAAAAATCCATTAGAATGTTTTGCACACTTTATATTGAAGTGGGACAGTTTATAGTAGCTTTACTCCTTTGTTAAAACAAAACTTTTTTGGACCACGGTCAAGATATTTTAAAAAGCCGCCCGATGCTGTTGCTAATATTACCAGGCATGCACAAAACAATGGAGGTTTTTCTCCAAAAAGTGATACTAATGAATATTCAGGCCGTTACCTTCTTTGTTGCTCTACATGCTCGCATGGCGCAGTTTGAAATTCGCCCTGTTTCTGGTTTTTCTGATGTCAGAAACGAGTCTCCTGGTCATGGTGATACCGCTGATATTACCGTGCTAGCCCAGAGCAAAACATTTTAACTCATTTTCTGGACACATATCTTGACAAATTACACCTTTTAAGATGTGTAGTGAAATATCTGAACGGAAACAAGATTCTGCGTGAAAGAATTCTCAATCAAATATTTCCAAACCACATATTTTTCCAGAATTTTTACAGATTCATCGCGAAACATACATCGTGCGTGCCGAGATCAACACAACTTTTAGACTTTCATTTACTTCTTCTTTGAAAAATTTGTGCATATAGACATCAAATCAAATCAGCAAGGATTGAAGTTTTCAATTGTTTTCGTAATTTGTCGTAAAATTTTTAACGTCGATTAAACTTAAACTTAAACGGTTTTTAACTGCAGCGGTAACACCAAAGATGCCCATGCGTGGTTGTGGCAATCAAAAATTTGTTTTCGGCAGTTTCTATTTTTGGTTGCTCAGTCAACTTGGCCAAGTCAATAAATGGACAAATTCATACCCGCATGTTTGAAATATATTTATTTAACATTTGAATACAGAAAATGTTACATACTACAGTGTTTATTTGTTTGTGCGAGTGTAAGAATCAATTCAAATTTATTAAGCATGCAAATTATGAACTATTAATAGTTCTTTCTTACAATTTAAACTAATGAAAGAGAAATGGCAATAAAAAGTGTGCTTCGTAAGAAAACATTATGCATTCCGCCATCCTGAACACTCATATCTGTTGTTGGATATGCCTGACGTCAGAACTTCATTTTGTATCTTGAAAGAGTCTCTGGTGATTTTTATAAAAAATCAGATATTTTTACTCCTTCCATGTCTAAATTATAGAACCTGTATCTTCAGTTGTAGAACATCTAGCCAAGTTGGGGCGACTTTTAATTAGATTTAATTCTTGGCAAGATGGCGGGGGTAGAATGCTTTGTTTTGAAATGTCTCATCATGTTGGAAAACTTTAAAGAACATCTTGTTCAAAATCTCAAGCACAAAATTTTTGCTGCCATTTCCCTTTGACTACAAACGTTAACAATAATTCTCAACCTATCAGAACTTTACTGCATCATTCAGGTCCATATCACTCTGACGTTTTAATTTATTTTGGAATAATATGCATGAGGGCTTGAGTTTTGCATGGCTATAATTGTTAATACTTTTGTGACACACTATTTCCAGCAAGACGTGAGGCTGTTTCATTTTAATGCCATGAAAGATTAGATATAGATTTTGCATATCTTAACATCGTATTGACCAGTTCGGTGTAACAAATACCGCGTCCCATGAGCAAATTCTGTTGTAGGTTTTCATTGACCAAAGTTGCAAATATTGATAAAACGAAATACTTACATTGCAGGAAGTTTGTATTGGTCTCAATATTTAAACACAAAGACTCATAATGGAGTGTCCTTAGCATATATATACACTCGATCCGAGCGTTGTATCCCAATAAAGTTATTGTATCTAGTAAATTATTAGGATTATTACCGTTAGGGTTAGGGTTGGGGTTGGGGTCAGGGCTCATTTTATATGCATGAAATGACCATTCCAATAAGTTATTGGAATTGTTAAACGTTGTCACCAGTAATCTTATTGGATTACAACGTGCGGATCGGCTGAAATATATTTCAAGGCGAAACAAGAAAGGTCAAACTAAAATGTATTGATGTTTAAAAATCATTTTTTGCTTATTAATGTAAGATATTTTGCTTTGTTTAATATACTGGAGTATTTGATTGGTCACCGTCACGCATCACATCATTGACTGTTTTGTTGGCGTATCGGTTGGGCAGGTCCAGTGGCTTATTTCTCAAATCAGATAAAATAAAGATGTCATCAAAAATATTTTAATGCCAAATTGTTCAATCGAGTTTGTAGCAAGTAATTGCATGCGTAATAGATGCCAACACTATGCAACATGTAACATGTCTCGAGCGAGAACGTAATCTATACATTCGTATCAAATGTATTTTATAAGTGTTGAAAATATGTTATATTTCTGTGTAGATATGAACAAAACGGATCTGAATGCTGCCTGACTCCAATTAGTTTTACAAAAGGAGAACTTATATTTATCGCCGTGCAGAACTACAAATAGTTACATTTTTCACATTTTACTGATTCTACGTAAGGTATACAAGTATAGGTTATATATATTGACATGGTAATATTATAATAAATGTGCAAAAAACATAATATATACTTGGAATATTTAAGTTACATAATCATCAAAACGTAACAACATCACAAAGTTGTATTCCGCGATGTTTTGCTAGCTCACCGACCTTCTTTACGTTTTAGATATGCATTTATAAATGACAACACGACAGCTTTTCCTAAGACAAACCCGCGATAAACTGCCGTTCCATTTTCTAATTAATCGATTTCATTTCTTAATTAATCGATTGACGTAATCAATCAAATCCTTCACAATTTCTGTTACAATTTTTAACACGGTAACCGAAGTGTTTAGACAGCACAACTTTTTAAATGAAACATGAAATATTCAAAAATAATCTAGGCATTTCAACGAACAAGCCGGGTCCGCGAGCTAAACCACCTTGGACCATTGATTGATTTTGATTCTTGGCTCGCTGTCTACTCGCAAGGAAACAGTCAGTCATCGTTCTGTCAAAAATCTAGTTTTCTCCGGGTGCTCCGATTTCGAGCATTACGTTTCGGGTGTTTTTACTTAGGGGCTAAGTATATGAAGGCGATTTACCCGTTAAGCGAGTTAAAAACTGCATATATTGAAAGCGAGCCTTTGATCTATATACGCAGTTTTCAAATCGCTTTTATAGCCAGGTAACTAAACTAATTTTGATAAGCGCCTTTATTAATTTCTTGTTTCTCCATATGCCTACTCGAATATGTCTTTACAATTGTGAATTTATGTGCAAGACAGCAAGTGTTGCACATAAATACTCTTCTTGCTCCTCAAAAAAATCAACCACAATATTAAAAAATGCGAGTGCGAACGACTTTTTGAGCACATGGTAACATTTTTAAAAACAAGGAAAGAAAATATTTTCAATTTTTGCTTGGAAATCAAAACCGTGGTTTCATTAAACTAGCTAATAGCAGCATTTGGGTTGATTTTTCAGTTTGTGATAATAGACAACTATAGGAGTATATTTTATTACATGAGTATAGAGATTTATTCATCGATAAGGCTGTGCGTAATAATCGTTCCAAATTAGCAATAGCCAATCGGCATCAAGAACGATAAAATTTCACTCGGTGAAAAATCATCGTTCACGGCCTTTGATTGGACGAACGATGTTTTTTCACAAGTGAAAATTTATCGTTCAGTGTTCTGATTGGCTGACCCGAACGTGCAACACCTGCTCGCAGGCTAGTGTAAACATGGAGTCTGATTTTACAAGTATTTTTTAACTCACCGAAAAGAGAGATTTAAGACAATTTCACTGATAAAACAGCCACCTAAAATCATAACGACGACATTCGTGGCCTCATTAACTTGAAATAAACCTCATGGTTTCATTTTCAGCAAGAAAACAAAGCAATAAATGGTAAGAAATTCCATTTTAATATTTTGCTTGAGTATTTGTTTTTGTCAATAAGTTATATCCGTATCTTTATACACTCATCTTTATACTCATATAATAAACAAATTACTTCATGGTTGGTTCGTTTGTACGATTTTTATTTTTCACTCGTTGTGAAGGATCGCTAAACTCACTCGTTCGCTGCGCTCACTCGTTCGTTTAACGATCCTTCACAACTCGTGAATAAAAATCGTACGCACTCACCAACCATGAAGTAATCTCTATATCTTTGACATAAGTCTCAATTAATTCGTCCGAAAAACAATGAGCAATTTAATTCTTCACGGTAGCCATGCAGGTGTAAGAATCATATTTCGCTCGCTACTCTGGTCATGTTCGTCCCATGTAGTCTGATGTTGCACATTAATACGATTCTATAGAGAAGAGTGTCAAAACGTTGGGTCGTGATCTGAATTCAACCTGGCTTTACATTCATTTAAACATAACCAGAGCAGCGAACAAAACATGATAAATATATGGATTTTAGACTTCATTCACTATTTTTGCTAAACTATCACTAAGGTTTTTATTTTGCGCGCAGTCACTATAAAATAGGGAACAAAGAAACACGTTCCTCAATAAGCTTTACAAACACCAAGCCTATCAGAGTACTTCATTTTGCACCAGATATAATGTCTTGGTACAAGGCATTTAAAAAATATTCACCGTAAATGATTTAATATACGCCTAGGACGTTTATTGATTATTTTTAGTGATTTGAAAGCGGGCATTTATTTAATAAAATACATGTATTCTTACGTACGGAATTTTAACTTTTGTAAGCAAATATATTTCCAACAATTTGATTGTGATCTAACATCAACGTAATCAAAGTCAAATATTGAACAGTCCTGCATGTTTGTTCCGCAGGATATGTGCTATCAAATAAATTTTAACTTTTGTTTATGCATAAAAAAATCTGTTTGACCACGAAAGGATAAGACATTTATTTAAAATTCGGCTGCGTTGCTTTTTGAGAAATACTGATTTAGCCGAGGCGACTATTAGAGAACATGCATTGGAAAACAACGTAGGCGTTTATTAGATCATTTACGGTATGGCGCAAGTTTTTGTTAAAATTAGTTATCTTAAGAAGAAGTGTGAACGAAGTGTTAAATTAAGTAAAGTACTTCCACTTCGGATGGGGTGAAGTAGAGGCTCCCGCCAAGCAGGGAGCGTGTGTTGGTTTCATAGTAAGTGTAACCATGTGGGAGGTTGTAGGTGGCACCAAAATTTGTGCGGGAGTTAGTGTTTGATCCTGCGTCACTGGCAATGTACAAGTCAATACCCCCACCAAATGCTGGTCCCCAACCACTATCACGGATAATTGCATGCGTCCCATTCTCATCTTTCAGGGTTGACTTGAAAGGCGCCAGACCATCGTTATTACGCAGAGAATACATGAAAGATCCTGGAGCACTTGCCCCACCATCTGTCAAAAATGTCAAAAACGTGATGGAAATAAATAAATTATTTCATGTTCAAAAACGACTACTGAGTTTTTAATAGTCTTGCCACAAGTTGCTCGCTAATTGCGCACAGAAACAAAATCGCGCTTAAGCAAGGGCGTAGGAAGGGGGGGGGGCACTGGGGGCACGTGCCCCCCCAACTTTTAAAATGATGAGAAAAAGTGCCCTTTTTAAAAGGAAGGTGCCCTTTTTGCATGGCTGACAATAACATTGGTATGCCTGCCCTTCTGAAAGATACGAGGCTGAATGATTGTTGGTAAAACATTTTGTAAGGTCCCCGTATTTCACTACAATTCACTGCATTTAAGGGGGTCCACTACTTAATAATCTCCAAATTTATCAATTTTCAAAATTTGCAGAAGATATTGTTCATGACGTTCTCGAAGCATTTCCAGAATTTGAAACACAAAAATTATTTATCAACAGAGAAATTGAGCAAAATGTATGTCTTGTTAGGGTAAATCCATGATTTTACCCTTAACAAAAGGGAGTCTTTCATTGGCTTTGTTGCGCGCTTTATTGTTTTGCTCCATTGTTTAGCTTAAGCTATTAATATATGCAAAAGAAACATTAAGCTATTTTCTCCGGCTGCTGAAAAGGCCAATTTTCCACATTTCAAACACAATAACTCGGTTGATACTCAATATTTAAATGTGAAACTTTCTGATCATGTAGTAACATCCCTTCGCCAGGGGATAAACCTAAAATAAGCGATCATTTCTATAATTTAGCAAAGGTACTGCAATGTTGAATGCACAGTTTTAACATTCAAGAATATAATTGTTGATTTCAGAGGTGCTTTTTGCATTGTTATGAAATAATTTGGGTTCACTTCCTAGACATTGTCTTTGGTAATAAACAAAAAGTTTTTTCAAGTTTTTAGCATTTATATTTCTTTCAAAATCATGCACACAAAATTGCTTAAATTTAAGCCGAGAAGACACTCTATTTTGGTAACTATGGCAACAATAACACTTAACAACACATTTTTCAAGACAGAAAAGCAAGCGTAACAACATAGTTAACTATAGTCTGATAAAATTAGAAACGAAAAATAATTATTTTTTACTAGTGGACCCCCTTAAGGCTTTTAGATGGGGTTTTCTTACCCCTGGCGATTTTCACATTAATACAAATAGGTGCATGAATTACAGGCACTCACTATTTAACAATTTCAAAGACAATTGCGTTGTATAGCCACCGTAAATGAATTTTCTTGAAGGTGCCCTTTTTTTATGAAAAAGTGCTCCTGAAAGCCAGAGCCCCCCAACTTTAACTTGCTTCTTACGCCCGCTGCGCTTAAGAGATGAGGGAGCGAGCGACTTGTGTCACTGGCAAGGTTTGAAACCTTATTAACTACTCTGGCGCGAAAACCAATTAAAATTATGCAGAGGTTAACTATGTCAATCTCGCCGTTTTGAGCTTTAAATTGTCGATTACATACTGTAAGGCTTGTTTCATTTTCAAATCAATCCCATCTAAAGTCGTATATATGATATTTTTCACAAAACGGCGTTAAGAATACATTATAATAATTAGAGAGGTTCAGATTTCGCTTCCAATACCTCTACTGCTACCTAAACCTAACTTTCACCCAATCAGATGTGTTGTACCTACCCGATTAAGCAATCAAATTGTTTAAAAATCGGGAAAAGGTAGCCATAGTGGTAGAGGAAGACAATACTGAACCTCTCCATTAGCCGAAAATGACATCACCGGAGCATTTTTGCCCCGTTGAATTTGGCGCGCTTGGAAGTGACACAAGTCGCTAATGTTTCACAGTTAACGAGATATATGTAAACAGGTTTTCTGTTTGGTCGGTATTATACGAGAAAACACAATCACTTCATGAAATATATCTCCCTAAAAACCGGCTCCCGCAATCATTGCTGTCCACATTAGGGAATCTAATCCCAAGACATATTCACTAGCCATGCTCGCGTCTTTTCTATGAATATTAATTTCCGTACACCAGTCGTAATCTTCAGTAAAATGCTCAACGTAAGGCGACATTAAATGTTAGTATGGAATAGGTATGAATTCATATAGTTTACTGACTATAATAATATTGCAATGAGAACGTATCGGGATTTTTGGTCGTTCAATGTTCATAGAAAAGAAATTTTTTTTTATTTATTTATTTATTGCTAATTTTTTTAAAAAAAAGAAAACAACTGTAACTCTAAATAAACATAGAGTAAGTAACCTTCGATGAGACTCTGACCTGGCATTCTCACGTAGATCGTATAACTAAGAAAGTAAACAAGGGTTTTCATGTCCTCAGACGTTTACGTGAGTTCGCAGACCTGAAAACTCTTGTTATGGTATACGTAAAACTCTGATCCAGCCACACTTTGACTATTGTTCACAAATATGGGGCTGCCTTGGAGTGCCATTGCAAAATAAATTACAGCGTCTGCAAAATAGGGAAGGGCGTATTATTACTAAGCGCGATTATGACTACAGATCAGCAGACATACTTAATGACTTAGAATTAGCTAATCTAAGTACAAAACGAAATAATCAATTATGTGCTACAATGTACCAGATAAATAATAGGATGGTACCTGACTTTTTAATTGATCTTTTCACTAAAACAAATATAGTTCATGGTCATGAAACTAGACAGGCCAAATTTAATTTGTGCCTCCTAAACCAAATACGAATTTTGGGAAAAAATCATTTTCCTATAGAGGGGCTGGGGCATGGAACAATTTAACGTCTCATCAAAAAAGCTCTACAAATTTGAAATCCTTCAAAAATTGTTTTTGATATCTTTAAATATTGTGTAACCAGTGTGATTCTCGTCTTTCCGTCTTTCTCTATATCCTTTTACATAAATTATTATTATAATTTTTGTAATTTACCTATTATATTTGCTTGTAAGTATTTTAGTGCACGGCCTATTGGAAGGTCACTTTCGTCCTTGTAAATAGTTTTTTATATTAATGTAGTTATTATATTGAAGTAAGATATGTTTCCAGTGTTTGCTGTACATTTATAATACGCTTATATGACTAGAACTGTAAACTTCGTCAGCCGATGTTGTGAGCGGTGAGAATATGGTACTTCTCAATATAGCTTGAATTGCATACTGGTCAGTGGCAAAAATGCTCATTGACTTTATCTCGTGCTTTTGTTTTATAAAATTACACCGACAACATATCGTCGTATTTTGACTTTCACTTACGCTAAATCGTTCGTTGTGGTCATGTTTTTAAATCTGAACGACGACCTGAGATATTATCAGAACCAATGATTTTTTCAAGAGACAGAGAACAACTGCAATTAACCGATCCATTAACATGATGTAACATTTGAAAAATTGTTTTTTTTACTCGAACTAAAGCGACAGTTATAATTTCTGTCTGTTTTTTCGCGCAAGACTTATTCATCCAACGCCGCCACTCTAAATATTGACCAATTGTGTCAAGTCTTATATACTTGAGCTTATCTCATTGGTAGTTGTTCATTAACATCAGTTTCTCATCTCATTCGACTTCTTGTCTTTGGTCACGACGCGTCTGGCAAGTGGCAACATACTGGTGTATGCTTTCCATGCATCTCGATTCAAACAAAACGGTGATGCGCTTTCTATGCGTACTCGATCCATGCAAAATGGCTGTATATATACCCTTTCTACGCGTACCCGATAGAACTAAATGGCCCTACGCATTGATCACGCCTGGTCTGGCAAGTGGTAACTGCGCTTTATTGTAATGGTAAACATGCGTTTTAACATGAATACTCGATCAAATCTATGAAGCGAATATTTGCTCCTATGCGTGCTCGATCCAAACAAAACAGCTGTACGCTTTCTATGCGTTTCACGATCTAAACGAAATGGCCGTATATACGCTTTCAAAACACCGATCAAAACTATCTCCGAGCCAGCGGCGCCAAAGGGCGAGGGCTGCTAATCAATTTTTCCGTCACAAGATGCATTCCTATCCAAGACTTACCTCTGCCTTTACTGATACCTATACTTTTCCACTTGCTTGATCTTGTCTTCCCAGGCATTCTTCTTGATTCTCTTCTGCAACTACATCCATCGTAACACTTTCCATTTTCCCAGATGATTTGTGAGTTACAGTAAAGTTAAAAAAATTCAAACGCCGAGGGGTTTCTGCATGTAATGTATTTCTAGTTTAAAAATTGCTTACAGATCGATAGAAAGAAATTTGCAAAATGCGAAACAATTACAGTTAAATTTCGAGTCGTGACTAATACAAAAACAAAATATATCAATTCAGCCAGTCACGACGTTCCTAGTCACCAGTCCAACCTAGGAATTTCATGACGTCAGCTAAAAAATCGAACGTCCAAACCATTTAACTTTACTGTAAATCGCAAATCGTCTGAGAAAATAAAAACTGTTACGATGGATGTAGTTGCGGAAGAGAATCAAGAAGAATGCCTGGAAAAATTGAAACAACTAGGGGTTTCTGCATGTAATGTATTTTCAGTTAGCTACATACTGAAAAAGGTCACTGTGTTGAAATCTTGATGTGAATAGGCTGAATACTCGCGTATAGCTACAACTCGGAGTAGCGCTTCAGATCAGATCACCCATGATGAAGAAACTAGACCGGATTGTCAAAACCTTCGGTCGTGAATGCAATTCAAACGGGCCTGTATTAATTTAAATATATCCAAAGCGTGAACGCAGCATTATCATTACAGATGGTTGCCGTGAGAAAAAAATAACTTCATAATATAATGCTTTTGTCTCCAATATTCGTCTATTTTCGAAAATAAATGAATCTATTCGAAATTGTTTCCGGCAATCTTGCTTTGAAAATAACATTGATTGAGGACACGTGTGATTCATGTGATTAGTTTGAAGAAATAGGTAGAAATGTAATTTCCCCATCTTCTCATTTTAAAGATGCTGTTCTGTGTTCCCATTTTATTTAACAAAGGATGACCTGCAGGTGCAAATATTACTCAGATTTGCATCTTTCGAACTTTTACTGAATTTAAAATCTGGTGTATATTCATTTATGAGCATAACAAACAAAAACAGTGTCAGTTACTAATATCGTATGACGTAGAAGTTCAAATTGCAAACAAAGCGTTTGTTTACACATTACGGACTTTGCAGCATTACGAGCTTTAGAGACGTATATCTGAACTAAAACCGCTAGGAAGGTGTAGCAACGACCTAGTACTCAGGCTTCTCTCTACCCTCCCGGGAGGGCACCTGAAATGTAGATAGTAGCATAAGTACTAGGTTGGTGTAGCAACTGTACTTTCCCGCTTATTCTTAACAAACTAGACATTTCTCCACACCAACATAGAAAAACTTTAAAGTAACTTGGGAAACAAAACATGTAAAAATAAAAACCCAATCATGTCCGCGATTTCAGTCCATGTGGTTGCGATGATCAGATTATCAAGACTTCAGCCGATAGGACCATATGGCAATGCTGAAGACAATGCACCTATATTAAATGCACCTATATTAAATGTAAATAATCATGCATTCAAACTTACCATCACCAGCCCATGTAACAGTACAATATCCACCAAAAATGAGATTTTTCGAATCCTTGACAACTTTGACAATCACCAAGGTAGGAATTTTCCCATCACAATTACTGTGAAATGTTGAACTTGCCCAACCGTCCCTGGTGGCTCGCCAACATGCTGTCCAATTTCCAGTCTTTGGCAACCATTCTCCCAATAGTTTTGCGAAAATCGATTCCATCGGATCAGACGAAAGTATTTGTGAATCAAAACCATTGACTAAATTTAATGTTTAACAAAAGAACGTCTTACAAAAATGCGTTTGACTTATGAAATGCAAGATAAATTAGGTAATTCACTGGGGGGTTTTTCGCTAAAGTATGCATAGAAATAAATACAGTATTCAGCATTTTTAGGATTTTTATACAAGTGTAACATCCGTCTTTCACTTCTTTTTGATCTCAGGCTTCCTTTAAATACACCAGTTCCAGAGTCCTGCCGTCTAAGAGTGTAATACCCATCCCCCCCAAAAAAGAAATAAATAAAATTGCCAGAGCTGGGTCAAGATTTTTTTTGGGAGGGGGGGGAGGAGGAGCTTCGCTATAGTGATTAAGATAAATATTTATTTTCTGTGAAAAGAAGTAACAAAATTATCTTGTTTGTAACGTCAATGAAGCGAGTATTTAACGCTTTCAAACATATTTTGAAGTGTTAAAGTACATGAATGGCTTTTGAGTGTTGTGTAGGTACGTTATCATGTTTCGCGTGCAAATGTACGCAACGTATAACAGGAATAGATAAATGTGTGAAAGAACTGTTTCCCATGGACTGGAGGCCCTAAATTCGCGCTAACCATTGTGGCACATCGCAACCTTTGAATTCCAAATACGCATTGTCGTGCACCCTGTGCATGCTATACCCTCAAAATAAAATGAGCCTCGTACGCCTATGTCTGTTTTACGTTGATAAACATTGACTTATGAAGGGGCCCACATTGCTAAAACACTCCAAATTTTTTTGACACCAACCCCACCCCCCCGCCAATTAAATATCTGGTCTATTCTTTGTTTTCTGTTTCATAGTGTTTTATGGGACAAAAATTATATTTCTGCTAATCACTAGAATTGGAATTTTTGAGTTACTCACTTTTTTCAAAAACAGGTGAAAAACTGGTTAATACGTATTTATCGTTCTTGAACTGTTCACCTGAGGATTGACTTGCGTAGAAACAAAGGCCCGTAGAGGTAAGATCAAAACTGTATTTAACACTTAAATATTCTCATTATCTTTCTTGCAGTTTTATTTTGAAACGAACTAACTCCAGGGTTGTGTGAAATTTTGTGTGTTTTATAAGGAAATTTTAAAGCCGATTGAGGCAGATTGTTATCCTGCACCACGGAATATCGATAACTGGAGTGGGGGTAATATTCATATATTCGCTAGACATGACCACTTAGCTGTATTCATATATCTGGAGATTGCGCTCCCATACATTCGTCAGTCAAAAAATGAAGCCACAAACATGGCCGCCGCGTGACGTACAACACGTCATTTGACATCACAATCACTGAACTTTACTGGAAAAGCGGCTCGGAGAAAACAAGTTGCTCCAAAAACATTACGGATTTTGACACCATCTCCATGACAACTGGTCCCTTATTCTCATGCTAATTACCATTGATCCGGCCTATTTTTGAGCCCGCTACAGCTATCACTCGGTACAGTTTTTCTAAAAGATTCATAGCATTTTAGAGTTTTTGCATTGAATTTTCGGTTCTTGTTTTTTTTATTTCATATATTTTTGACCCATCACTATCTACACAAGGACGTGCAGTTCGAAGAAGTCCACAAAAGAAAACAAAGCACAACACTAAAGAATCAAAAGATAAAGTTCCAAAACATAATAAACTTACTTATCCTTCTCGAACTCATTAAATTTCTCCCGCCAATCACGACCCCAAAATCAGTCCCGTTCCGTATTTGATTATAAGAGGAAGATCAGCTGTGTCATTAAAATTTCCTTCCAGAACAACAGGCAAATAATACACTTGTCTGCATAATGATTGTACCTTAAAATCGTGTTCTTAATACCGTATCAACAACAACATATCATATATCTATTTAGAACTTTTTTCTAGGTGCTACATATAAAATCAGTAAATACTACTAAAAATAAAACAACAGCCAACAACACTCAAAGCTATTTACGTAACAACACTCGCAAATTACTTACTCAAATTAACATTGATATTCATGGTAGCGTTATCTAAATTGCTATTTCAAATTTAATTTTGCAATAAAATACCCCTGCTTTCCACTTGAGACCAAAGTATACACTCAGGCCTGACCTGCCCTCATGCTATATCATATTTCATATGACATGTAGACTGACCCATTATGAACAAAGGGGCTGTTGTCACAGAATATTATTTCATTTTGCTAGACACCAATATAGTTCCTATTACCTATTAGTAAATATGGATAATATCCATTGTTGTTTTTTATTTTTATTTAGTTTCTAGAAAAGTATTTTACTCTTCGCACTTGAGCTAACCATAAACACCAATGGAAATTAATTGATCAGGATAATGAGCTGAGTAAAATATATGGAGTTAGTAGGCGCTCAATTCTTTGCAACTCACAATATTATCATGTAGTGGATGGCTTTTCTGGTGATGCAATACTTGATATACTGGAAGGAGTTCTCTAGTACGTGTGTACAGAAATGTTGAAAGGTTTTATATTCGAGATAAATGCATCACCATTGAACAGTTAAATAAAATAATAGGCTGTTTTGATTATGGTTACTTTAACAGGAGTAAGCCATCACCGATCACCCACCAAACACTAAAGAGTGACAATAATAGTCTTCGTGTACCATTTGTACTGTGCAATATATACTGATTTTATCTCCTGATTTACTCCCCCTCTTGATTTATTTTTTTTACATAATAGCTAGACAAATGTGGTATTTGGGAAACTTCCTTCCCTTGGTAATTGGTGGTGCAATTCCAAATGATGATGAGAAATGGCAACATTTTTTTGTTGCCCCTTAAAATTATATTATATTGTGCTTGCACCTGTTGCAATTGTAGATGAGCTTGCCATTCTAGAAGGTTACATGGAGGATTTCCTGTGGAATTTACTGCACTACCCAGAAAGATCAATAATTCCCAAGATGCACTACATAGTTCATTATCCGGCACACATTTATAGGTATAATTTTGTTTTTTATGGTAACATTGTTTGTTCTACTTCAATAGGCATCCGCTTGGTTCTCTCAAATCATTTTTTCAATTCCTATTTCATTTTTCAATTATTTTTTTCAAAGTTTGGTCCTATGGTGCGTAGTTGGTGCATGCGATATGAAGCGAAGCATGGCTATTTTAAAAGATTAGCCTTGTTTATAGGAAATTACACTAATGTTGCTGTTAGTTTGGTGGAGTGTCATCAAACACGTATTTGTTACTTGAGGAGTGCACAAGCTGCTAAGGCAAGAGATGAAGAAGAAATTCTGTTTCAATGTGCAGCTATGTTTTTAAACAAAAGTGCATGTTGTTTTATGGACCATAATTCTTAATAAATTTCAGTCAATGTTATTGGGAAAAAAACAATTTCTCGCACTGAGTGCAACTGCTTCGGCATACTTAGCTAAAGGTTAAGCGCATTCATCACTCAAAAATTGACCGAAAAAGCCCAAACTGGTAGTTGCCTAGCCAATCAATACATAATCTTTAGGACTTACAATGTTTTGGCTTGATAGTTTTTGTTCATGCTTGTGTCACTATAAATCACTATATTACATATAGCACTAGAATTTCATGATATGTTATGACATATGAGCCTTTTTCATTATGTTCACAGGCTTTTGCATTTTGACATAAAAAGATTGAAGGCAAAACCAGAAGGCGACTTTTGGTGGTTTCGTCAATTTATTGGTCCAGTTAGAAACACGCTTGGCATAAAATGTAGCGAATTCGGCCAACTCGAGCGTAACAATTTTTTCTTGACGGCGCGCGTATTTTTTGGAAGAATGGTGCCTAAATTATTTCTTAAAAAATGCGTCATTTTAATACCGTTGCGGGGCACTGCAGGTTATCTTTAGATAAATATAAACAATTGTGATCAACAGAGCGAGACGAGTGGATCAAAATGATACCAAGGTTGCCATAGTTACACGTATTGATTTGCAGCGGTTGAGCATTCTTTGAGGACTATATTTTGAGAATCGCGCGTCGAAGTAGATAACATGAAAATTGCCGAAATTTGGCTTCAAATAACTTTTGTAGTTTAATCAATTCGTACAGAATTTTTTCATGGTAAAAAGCCTGTGGCTGTTATCTAAAAACGTATGTTTTTATTTTTTCGGATTTGGCATTTAAACGGCGACAAAGCGCTTTGAAATAAGAGCGCCGCACGCGAGTGCTGTTAAAGGGACCTTTAAAGATTACAACATGCTGGCGTTACAAAGGACGAGGAAAAAGGTGGAATTATCGACCAGACAAGCGAAATGACTACAAAATAGTTAGTGATCCATTTTCAGTACTTTATAGGATGATCGGGCAGTTGTTTATCTCCTCGAGCTGGCTATATTTTTATTAATATTTGTAAACAATACTAGTATCTGTTCATTCAAAAGAATGTATGCATGTTGACATATGTTACTAGACGACGCTGTATATTTTCATAGTGAGATTAGGATTCTATATTTTCTTTTTTGTTTTATCTAGCCGCTAAATATTTCGGGGGAATAAACTGTTATTGTGGTCTAGAAGATCATAAAATCTTCTTGCTTTTGTTTGGAATTAGAATAATTTTTACTGGGTATATTGCATAGTTCATGGTAAATGTAAAAATCCAAGGTTTAGGTGTAATTATGTCTACTGATTGCATAAATACAATGTTTATACCTCTTGACTAACAGTTTTTTAATGTTATCACTGAGTAAGTAGTGACAACTAAAGTTTTTAATGCAGTTATAACAACATACTTACAAAGTACAGCTTTGACAGCCTTGTGTCAGGGCAATGTGACATGCCTTGTGCAATTCAAAATACTTAATGCCATGTAATGAAGTGCTTTTGATTAAAAAATCATGTCTTTCGTATATACTAAAAATACAAAGAATTGTTGTCAGACTACGGTCATGCATATCATACTCATTATAGTGTCAAGGTAGACAAATAAGCAAGTATGTTGTTTTAGTGTACTGTAGTTGAGTTTGCCTAATTGCCTTCCCCAATTTTACATAACTGACTGATCATGGATTACAAGTTCATAAAATAAGAGTATGTCACTTCCTGCTCCAGCAAAAAAATGCATTCGTGGTGTCACAACTGAATTTCTCACTGATTAGCCTGAAGCAGAATAAACATGCCCTTCTTAAAGTTGTCACTAATTATGAATTACTGTTACCTATTTTATAAAATATTTGCCACATCTTGCTCTAATGTGCCCCTAATGCTAAATTACATTTAAGAACAAATTGGCAAACATTTTCCAATCATGTCAGTCAGTATATATGTTGTTTGCCAAACATAATTGTCAAACAACACATATACTGACTGACACAAGAAAGATATTTACCAAACTTACAAGTCATTAATCTTATGTTCAATATCATTAGTTACCTCATCAAGCAGAAATCACTAGAGTAAGTTTGGTTAACAACAAAAATAGGTTCTTTTTGTCAATGATTTAGTGTCCAAGCTATAAATTCTGCTCAAATGCACATGACTTTATTTCAATATTTGGAATGATAGAAGCTGTCACCTTTTCACTGTTCGACAACAGATGAGGTAAGGGCATGCACTCAATTTTTGTTTTTCTGTACATGTGTGTCACATTTATTTAGGAAATTCTATTCCAAGGTGATGCTTGTGCACAGTAGCCAGAGATATATCTGACTAACCTTTTAGTTTTGCAACCAATATGTATAAGCAATATTTGAGTAAGAGTTGCAAGCGGACACCATGTCCAGGACCATCTCCATACAACTTTAGCTGTGTAGAATTAGACTTGGTGAAGTAACAAAATGTATTTTGAGTACACATTTTCCTCTAATTACTGACCAAACATCATTAGTTTACCACTTGATAGGTAAGTGGCCAAGAAAACAACAGAGTAAACTGATGTTAAAGCACCAAACATTGTTCAAGTGGTGATTTTTTTTGTACTACAGTTTGTGTCACTAATCAGGCCTTTTCAGTGTCATTAAATTACCCTCACCTTGAGTAGCTGCCAGATTTGCTGTTACAGAAACATACATTATATGGTGCTATTTACCCAAATGGGCATTGTGACCACTGCAATGATTCCACATTTGATACCATAAAAGTATTTGATGATGTAATAACAGGATTAAAATATTAAAATGGTGTAGCAACTAATTTGTATCAAATATGAAAACATAACACATATTTGTAAAAAGTCATAAAGAAGATTTTGGTATAATAAACTCAATTTATTAAATAGTGACAGCTACAATTCAACTCTAGTTTGTACATATTCACTCATCAATAAATAAGCAAAACATTATCCAATATAAATAAAACACTGATACATCTACACAGTGACAGAACTTGAGCTTTATAAATGCAATATGCTGACCTGGCCTAAATATAGCAATAAACAAATTTTTAAAAATTCTTTTTAGAATTAAGCAAGGTAAATAGCTAATGTAAGAACGAGAAAGTCAAACCTGGCCAATAAGTTCATATACAAGCTAAACTAATAATAAAATATTAAAACACTTGAGGTACATCAAGTGAATGGAGTGATCAAGTATCTTGATAAAGCCTATCTAATTTTCCTTTTCCACGTTTAAATCAGTTGAAGAAAGTATCCTCAGTTGCCAGCTTGTGAGTAATCTTTTCCTCTGAAACAAGTAATTTTTATGTCCCTTATATGCTTTTTTCAAACCAGTGAGTCCGTGACAAGTTCCATTCAAAATACGATGTCCAATAAATTTATATTAATTCCTTTACGAGACAAATAAGCCATTCATCCTTTCAATGTATTGAGAACAGTACGACTCACAATGTGCAAACAAAATTCACACATGCTTGAATAGTTTCGAGAAAAAGTTGGGGTGCAATCTAACAAAAATTTTTAATCGCGAAAACTAAACATTCTTTTTTCCACTCATTAAATGCGCCATATTGAATTTTCCTACACTGTTGCGGACAACCGCTGAATCAAATGAATGACGAACTTGGCCGATTTCGCGTCATTTTATGCCAAGCGTGAAACTTTCTCATTAACATACTCCTCCACAGTGGCGTAGCCAGCCCGACAATTTAGTCCCGCTATGCAGATTCAAACAATTATAATTATTCATTTCTTTAGAAATTATTCGTTTCTTCAATTTTCACTTTAATTTCCATATTTTTAATTTTCACAGTCAATAAACACGAAAATATTTGCATAGCGGGACTAAATCGTCGGGACTACGCTACTGCTGCGACTAAATCATCGGGACTACGCTACTGCTCCTCCAAATTTGCTCTCGTGAACCTAACGCTGCTACAAAATGTTTCTGTGCGTGCACTGTTACTCTGATAGCTGTTCCATAGAAGGCTTTTCTCACACTTTCTTCTTTTTCAGGCTTAACAATAATCCAGCATTTCTCACTTTCCGGAAAATATCCCAGGTTTGGACCAAGAATATTCAGTGCATCCCACCAATCTTTGATTTGTGTCACAGGCGCAGCACCACTTGCGTCGTCTGCGAACCAGCATTGCTTCGCAGTAGATGCGGCCTGCAGACTCGTGATCAAGGGTAAAGTGCTTATCACGTAAAAGGCCAGCGGATCTCCTTATGGTGTTCTGCTGACGCAATCTCTTTTCCATCAACAATAAACAGCCGTACTGGTTGTCTGTAGATGTTTATAATGTAGGCCACAAATATCGGACATAGCATACGAATGTTATGCAGAGCTGCAGTTCTGTTGAGTTCATTGAATGCACTAGAAGCATCAATAAGTAGAACTGAGCATCAAAGTGGAAGTCGCTTTGACAAGGCATCTTGATGATCCTTTGGCTTGGACTTCGTGTTAGGCTTTTGAAGCCAAACAGCGAGAAGTACTAGTAGCTACAAAAACAGCTTTTAGAGAAAATGTTGATTTTCCGAACTCATGCTGTTCTAGTAATTTATATGCATCGTCATTTGATCGATAAAGTCCCTTCCTGTTTTCCCGTACGGCACCAGAAAAACATTTTTTCCAAGGTGCAATTTCATCATATGCATCTGTAATATCTGAAGTTGATATAAGCATAGGTGGTTTGTTTACACAATTATAGTCCGGAATACAGCCCGAGATAATTTGGTGTTGGGATAAAACACGGATCCGGAATTACGGAAATACGGAATTGCAGAAGCGGAAAAAGAGATAAAACGCGGAAAAAGGGATAAAACGATGAAAAAGGGATAAAACGCGGAAAAGGGATAAAACGCGGAAAAAGGGATAAAACACGAAAAAAAGGATAAAACGCGGAAAAAGGGATAACACGTCTTTGTTCTATATCATCATTTTTTATCAATTATAACACCCATATATTTTTTCATACCCATTGTTTACAAAAAGTTTTCATTGTTTGATGATTATTAATTAATCAAGCTAATTAATCAAGTTTTCATTGTTTGATGATTATTAATTAATCTAGCACTTTTCATCACTAATTCTAACTACATCTATAACCAAATAAATTTATTTTCAAATAATCAAATTTCAATATGTTGCTTAAAGTAGACACTAAAATGTAATTTTTGCCTGATACTGGGCAAAATGTTCGCGTAACCTTTTCCTTATATATAGAAAATCATTCAACAGAGCGGTCAGCTTATAATTAATGGTGATATAGATCAAAATATTTCGAGAGCTGAATTAAACAACTTTCAAAGAAGATGTGAAGTGTTATTATCAAGTGGCTCCATACAGTTTTAGTGAAATGCTATAGCTTCCGCATTGATATTGATTATTTCTTGTCACTGATACTTAAAGTAGCCACGCAACGTTTCATGTACCGGAGATATCCTGAAAATGAGTTTTAAACACATGATTTTAATGTCTTGCAAAGTCGAAGTTAATTAACAAAAAGTCATTCTAGATCTGAGCAAAAATGGGTTATATTCATGTGTAGAAAAGATTACAAACTATTACCGAAGGAAAACTTAAGCATTCAAGAAGGAAAAGATTTATCAAGTATATCAATGTTAATGTGGCATCTATAATATTTTGTTTGAAACTGTAGGTACCTTTAAAAGATTTTAGATTTTTAACGAAAATATTGTTCAAGTATGGACTGCAGCATAATAAAACTGAATCAAGCAAAGCCAGGGGCCGCCGAAGGTCGATAATTGGGGGGGCACATATTCATATATTCGTGTTGTGCACCATTGATTTCTTTTCAAACCGATTGTTTTTACAGTCTGTGAACACGAATATGTGAATATGTGCCCCCCCCCCCCCCAATTATCGACCTTCCGCGGCCGCTGAGGAAAGCGGCTCAATTTTTTTCATATTTTAAAAAATATAGAAATCGTTCAAATTAATATTGCATGTCTACCCTCTAGGTCAGATAACGGACAACCCTTTTTAAAATGGCAAATTTAGTTCAAGTGCTCTAAGAAAATGTAAATGCACCTGAGTCAGGTATGGCACAGTTTCGTCTGACAAAGTTGCTATTTCTGGACTGAAATACGGCTGCTTTCTCCTGATGCAGTGAACATTTAAGTGAAAATAAACGTTCCCTTCCTTGGACCTGATTTCTCCCGTAGTATTATCTCGATATTGCCTGTTCATCCGAGTCATTATGACCACGTCGTTAGGAGGGGTGGCAATCATACCTCCTGGCTTCAATGTTTGTGAGCAGCCATAGCACAAACGCACCACGGGTGAGCATAATTGCAGGAATGTGATCCGGGAACCACCGTACGCGTGTGACGAACCGCCGCAGGATTGACTAGAAGAAGGTCTTGCATATACCATCGACGGATATGTAGCACCTGAAGGTTGATTACATTGAAAACTAGAATTTACGAATGCCGAGTTTGAATGCAGAAGATTGGTTGCCACCAGTTGTGGTTGCAAGCATGTAGGATTGTCGAGGTTGAGGGAGATAAACTTACTGTTTCTAATGTGGAAACGCATGTTACACGTTATCGTTCTGAGCCACTTTAGGTAATCAGCTGTACGACCATTTTTTTCAGCTACGGCTAAAGAATGGGAACAAATCTTGTATGCATTCCAACCGGGCAATTGCTGCACGTAACCTTTCCGTTTTTTGCTACAGTTACGTAGCGTGGTTTAACCATGGTTTTGCTTTCAACCATAAAGGCTTCCGCGTCTTATGAACTTGGTGCTTGCATTACTGCACGACCTTTGTTTAACAGATCTTCAGCCTTCTCTAGGATAAGTTGCAGCGTGGTGCCAATAAAAACTTTTTGTAAACAATGGGTATGAAAAAATACATGGGTGTTATAATTGATAAAAAATGATGATATAGAACAAAGACGTGTTATCTCTTTTTCCGCGTTTTATCCTTTTTTCCGCGTTTTATCCTTTTTTCCACGTTTCATCGTTTTTTCGTGTTTTATCCTTTTTTCCGCGTTTTATCTTTTTTTCCGCGTTTTATTCCTTTTTCCGCGTTTTATCCTTTTTTCCGCGTTTTATCCCTTTTTCCGCTTCCGTACCCCCTTTTTCCGCTTCCGTACCCCTTTTTCCGCTTCCGTAATTCTGGATCCGTGTTTTATCCCAACCCTTCTTGTTGATCATCATACGAATCGTGGGCAATTGTTGTTTGTGATTCATTCATTTTATTTTGATAGCGCGATTCATTAATTAAGACTGTATCTGTTGACGACATATCAAGACCGTTTGAGCTTTCTCCCGTTTGCGAATCCCATATTATATTGTCCTTGTTCAACTCGGATACATTGCTCGAGTTGCCCTAGCGATCTCCCTAGCCCTGTAGCTTGATCACACAAATTCTGGCTTGAGAAGCCAAAATCGTTATATCCTTTCGCATTCCAAATTACTCCCGCCCGCCCACACGGAAAGGCCTGCGGAGAACTCTCATGAGTTTAATATGTCCTTTTTCTCCCTATTTTGACTATCAATAATGCGACTGACCATCAATGATGCGACTGTCTACGGTTTTGAAAATTGCTGCTGTAGTATCCACCCCTTATTAATATGTAACAGGCGCAGTAACATTAAGTTAATTAGTAACCTCCCTGTAATGTTTACTTTTCACTTTGTAATATATACACTAATAAGAAGGCTTTAAAAAACACCAAGGCGGACTGTTGTTTTTCTTTTAATCCGTGTCTAAGCACCGATACACTATATTCTGGCGACGAGGATCATTTATATGAACACTCCTAAACCGAAGAACTGGAACATCTAACAGTATTTTTACAACGCAATCGATAAAAGTTCCAAAACGCAAACGAAGCGATAGTCGGTACACACCCATATTTGTTCTACAAAGCGCTTGAACAAATAATTCATGGCGATTTCAACTAATTTTTCATTGCCTAATTTTCCCCCGTTTGATGCTCATATCGATGGCAACGTTGGTCTACGCTGGAAGTAATGGCTTACCAGATTCGAGCGACTGATATAGCGACGAATATCACCGAAACAAAACAACAACGTGCTTTATTTCTGCACTATGCTGGCCCCGCCGTCGATGAAATCTTTGACACCCTGCCTGACACAGGCGAAAACATGGACTATAAAGCCGCTGTAGACGCGCTCAATGCATACTTTATCCCTCAAGCCAATTCAGCATTTGAAGAATACAACTTTTGTCAAGCAAAACAACAACGCGGCGAAAATATTGATGCATTTCATACACGCCTAAGACAACTCTATGAGTGTGTGCCCAAACCTGTGAGTTCGCCAACATCGACAAAGACAGCGATTACGACGACAAGCATTGCGTGACAACCCAAGTCTGAAAGATTTACTAACCAATGCCGAGATAGTCTAATTTTCGCGCCTCGCGCCTCGCGCCTTTTCTTCGCGCCTCGCGCCTTTTCTTCGCGCCTCGCGCCTTTTCTTCGCGCCTCGCGCCTTTTCTTCGCGCCTCGCGCCTTTTCTTCGCGCCTCGCGCCTTTTTTCGCGCCTTTTTTTCGCGCCTTTTTTCGCGCCTTTTTTTCGCGCCTTTTTTTCATGCCTTTTTTCATGCTTTTTTTTCGTGCCTTTTTTTCTGCCGTTTTTCCCGCGCCTTTTTTTCCGCCTCGCGTCCTTTTCGCTAAAAGTTCATTAAATTATTTACTACCACTTACTGACGTTCACTTTGGGCATTTAAGATTAGCCCGTCAGTGAATTTTAATTCATATAAACCCGTGTTTAACTCAACCAACTATAGTTTGAGTTCAACTAATAAGAAGGTAGGTAGGTAGGTAAAACTTTATTTTACTACGCTGACCATTCAGCAAGAGCTGATTTCCAAGAGGCGCGTAGTTTAAAAATCATATTACATACATATATTAAAAATATTAAGCAATTACAACATAGAGACAGTACGTTACTACATGGAATATTTGGAATTACTCATAAATAGAAATTTTGAACTCACATGAAATATGTAAATAGATTAAAAGATTTTAAGAAATTGGTCAGGTGCACGAATGCTGGTTTTAAAGACAACAAGTGATTGGTCGACAACAAGTATATCATCTGAGAGGCTGTTCCACAGTTTTCCCCCTCTATAACTAAAACTCTTTTTTAGATAATCAGTCATAGGTTGGGGCAAACAAAGTTTAGGGGAAGAACCTCTAAGATTGTAATGTCGAGAGGAAGGCGTTTCATGAAAAATATTGGATAATCGTTTGGGTGCTAGATCGTGGGTTATTTTATACATCTGGCTTGCAACAAACTGAGCCCTTCTTTCACTTAAGGTCTTCCAGTTGAGTTCAGCCAGAGCAAGTTCAGACTGTCCATGTTCGTTTATACGGCCCACGATTATTCTAGCAGCCCTATTTTGTAATTTCTGCAAGCGATTGCAAAGTGTAAAATTAATAGTGTCCCAAACTTCACAACAATAATCGAAGTGCGGTAAAACTAGTGCATTGTAAGCACATATTAACATATTATGATCAACATGAGGCTTTAGTTTCCTGACCGCCCCGATGCCGGATGAGATTTTCTTCGAAATATTTCAATGTGCTTATTCCAAGATAAATATTCATCAATATAGACTCCAAGTGCCTTTGTTTCTTCCACCCTTTTGATTGGCATGTCACCAACATGCACTTTGGGAGCATGAAATAAGTTATTTATGTTATGCCTTGATCCGATTAATAAATACTCAGTTTTGACAAGATTTAGTGATAATTTATTTGCTGAGAGACATTGTTTGATATTTGCAAGGTCATGATTGATGGCCACCTCAGCATCTAGAACTGATTCACCAGAGGCAGTTAATGTAGTATCATCAGCAAACAATCTTGCCGACGAAAACCCCAAACTACCTGGTAAATCGTTTATGTAATATAAGAATAGAAGTGGACCAACATGAGAATCCGCACGGCCCAAAAAAGGTGTCAAACGCACAAAATTTGTGCGTTTCTCCGGATGCAATTATGCCTAATTCCAACAAATTTAATAGGTAAAGCTGTCATCAATCCGGCTCTATTCACAGTTGGTATGGAAGCAGCTGCATGTGGTTTTCAGTTTAATATTAGGAAATAGGTTACTGAAATGAAAGACGATATTGGCACAGCGTTGGTTAAGATAAAAGAGGTATTATTTCAGACAAAATTTGTTCAAAAACCAACAACAGAAACCAAGGCATGGTTACTAAGCTAAACGCGATCAAAGGTACTGGTAAGTAATTTCAGCATGGCTTCCTTTTCTAACAAGAGTCAAAATATGAATATGGAAGATATTGGATGATATGGATTAGATATGGATGAGCTTTCTAATAATGAGGGCTTGAATATTCATGAATCGACGGAAAGTAGCGAGGTAAATAGAATTGGTAATATTTTTTCTGAGTACAGACTGTACGAGTACGTGGTTTGTTTATGAATTTCACCAGTTTAATATACGTACGGATATTGGATGATATTAATAATATTAAAATGGTGCGCGGAGTCGCAGAGATACCAGATTTATTTCGAGTGTTGAACATGATATCCTAAGAGTGAGTGCAGCGAACGAGGGCATTTCCTAGCACCATGTATTTTTCTGTTTATTATATAAACTACAGTGTTTTCTACTAATATAAAACATCCAGAAGCTATTAGTTGATTGTTTGAAAAGCGATAATTTTCACATGTCATGATCTCACATTTGAGATCATCAATTTATCAGTGCTGGAAATCTTTATGAAGCACTGTACTTTAAATAATAAGTATTGTCTGTCTAGTCACGAAGGTTAGTAATTCATTGCATGTAGTGATCATGTGATGGCAAACAGGCAGGTAAAAATTCGAGATTGTATTCAACCTACAATTATAGTCCTATATAAAACCCACAAGTAAGTCTCTTTTGACTTTATTTTGTAATCAGCTGGTATGGTCTGGAAAGTATGGCAACTAGCCACTCAAGAATTTTTGTTGTGTTCAGGTTTGCATACTTGGCTTAATACTGAATATGGTGAATATGGCCAGTGCTAGGTATCTAACATGCACACTGAAGTGCATTTGACACAGGTTTGCACACTGTACATTTGAAATTTTTGAAACCCGAGATCTTGTTAAAAACAGCGATACTTTCCAGTCTAGGTCATCAGTCTACAGTATCTGACTGCCTATCAAAGTGGATTGTTTGTACTGCACAGCCAAGATACAGTATTGGGCTGCAATTTTGATGTCTTCTAATAAATTTTCTATTAAATGTCTTCTATTAAATTGCCTATATTTTAGTCCCTATATATTTTCTATTAAGTATTTTAAATCTCAGCACATAATCTTTCCAGTCTGGACTGCAGGTTCATAAACATGAAAATTTTCGAACAATCAACATTATTGATTTCTTGTGGGTACAAGACTGTTGTTTGAAACATTTGAAAATGTGAAAATAATGCAACCGACTGTGGCTAGTTTGAAAATAAGCTAGTTAAGTGGACTATTTTTTATCACTCCCTGTATACTATTCTTCTGCCCATGCCATCTTTTTGCAACATTCAGTAACTGTCTTATTAAGGTTAAGTTAACAGTATCTAGCCATCCACAGAAGTTTAATGTTTATTTAATCAGAAATCTTTTGTAATGTTTGGTCACTATATACTTTGGAACTTCAGTATTAGTAGAGAATAGCCAACAATAAGTCTCACTCATGTTGGGACCTATATGTTTTCGTCTCCTTGGCTGTGACAATGCCATCATTCTAGCAGCTAAACCTGGGGCATAAAAAACGTTTGAAAAACTTCATGAGATTTAGTCTGTGCAGAGATTGTGCAGAATGGAAATATATGAGCATGCACCCCCCCCCCCCCCCCCCAATTATCAGTAATTAATATTTGATAATTATTTTTAGTCTCTGAGGCTGAGAAACAAATTCACACAATTGCCTGCATGGTAAATATTGTTTGGCCGGACCAACATTTCAGTCCTGTAAAGTATGCATTCACCAAAGGATCTGGCCTGCACAGTCATATTTGGACAATTCAGTCATCCACGAAAATGCACAACATAAATTCCAACAAAACGTCTGGAAGCTGTTTTAGGAAAAGAAAGGAACTTTAAAAAGACACACAATGGATGTGCTGTAAAGCCATGCATTAAGGATAAACAGATGTGCAACTGGATACGTGCCAGTCTCTCATGTTCTATGCTAATATACGACGTCATATCCACGAACCATGAAAGTGTTCATAAAATCGTCAATTAATTGACATTTCTCTTTCAAATTCGTTATAAACTTTGGCTTGTGTACTCGCCAGTATACTACGCATATGACCTGGTTTTTGTTGGCAGCATGAGCATCAGTAAAATAAAAAGGGATAACGTTTCCAGTGAATTTTGCGAAAAAATGCTGAAAGAATTTTCTTTAAAATTTGTTTTTGTTCCGACGCACATTTCGGTACTGTTGATTTCTTTGTTTTTTAACCGTGTGCTTATGTTCATCTTGCTAGTCAAAATCAGGTCTAATTAAATGTTCATTTATCTTATACTAAATATACCGTAATTAGTCAAACGAATACGGTTTTTGTTAATAATAGAATTTAATAAATAATTTCTTCTTATCTTGTGTTCAGATTTATTTATAAATCAAAATACAATATAATAATCTTATTACGAAAAACAGTGCATGTACCATATATTTTTGCTAACCTCATACATATATTATTCAATTTTCAACATACCTTTTTCTCGCTACTAGCCTAGTACTCACTCTTAAGCGCTTAAGATAATATTCTCCCTCTCCAAAATGCATGGTTACATAAATGTAGTTGTATACAAGACCGAATTTTGGGAGAGGTGCGTCCTCTGGGAATAGGAGAGGTGCACACCTCCCCAAAAAAACCCCCACATTCCCTTACAATTTCTCCAAAATCTGGCCTTGGTTATATGCTAACTCGGTTTTTGCATGCATGCCACTTGATTTCTTATCTTTACTTCAAAGTTCAAATGGTCATTGTGGCCATGCATGTGTCTTTAGTATTGGAAAATGTTATTATAAGGATTGAAATTATTGTTTTCAGAGAATTTATGACTTTGGTTAAATAGGAACAAATTTTGTCATTGTTTAACCAAGCCTATTATTACACGAATTATTATGTATTTAGTGTTTGAAAATGTTATTATAAGGATTGAAACTATTGTCGTTTTCAGAGATTTTATGACTGGTTGAATAGGAACAAATTTTGTGATTATTTAACCAAGCCTATTATTGCACGAATTATTGTGTTTTTAATGTTTAAAAATGTTATTATAAGGGCTGCTGTATTGTTTTCAGAGATTTTACGACTTTGGTTAAATAGGAACAAATTTTGTCATTATTTAACCAAGCCTATTATTACACGAATTATTGTGTCTTTAGTGTTGGAAAATGTTATTATAAGGATTGAAATTACTGTTTTCAGAGATTTTATGAGTTTGGTTAAACATGATCAAATTTTGTCATTATTTAACCAAGCCTATTATTACACGAATTATTGATCATGTTTAATCAAAGTCATAAAATCTCTGAAAACAATACAGCAGTCCTTATAATAACATTTTTAAACACTAAAGACACAATAATTCGTGTAATAATAGGCTTTGTTAAATAATGACAAAATTTGATCATGTTTAACCAAACTCATAAAATCTCTGAAAACAATACAGCGCTAACAGCAGCCCTTACAACAACATTTTCCAACACTAAAGACACAATAATTCGTGTAATAATAGCTTCGTTAAACAATGACAAAATTTGTACATATTTAACCAAAGTTATAAAATCTCTGAAAACAGTAACTTCAATCCTTATAATAACATTTTTAAACATTAAAGACAAAATAATTCGTGTAATAATGGGCTTGGTTAAACATTGACAAAATTTGTACATATTTAACCAAAGTTATAAAATCTCTGAAAACAGTAACTTCAATCCTTATAATAACATTTTTAAACATTAAAGACAAAATAATTCGTGTAATAATGGGCTTGGTTAAACAATGACAAAATTTGCACATATTTAACCAAAGTTATAAAATCTCTGAAAACAGTAACTTCAATCCTTATAATAACATTTTTAAACATTAAAGACACAAAAATTCGTGTAATAATGGGCTTGGTTAAACAATGACAAAATTTGTACATATTTAACCAAAGTTATAAAATCTCTGAAAACAGTAACTTCAATCCTTATAATAACATTTTCCAACACTAAAGACACAATAATTCGTGTAATAATGGGCTTGGTTAAACACTGACAAAATTTGTACCTATTTAACCAAAGTCATAAAATCTCTGAAAACAATAATTTCAATCCTTATAATAACATTTTCAAACACTAAAGACACAATAATTCGTGTAATAATAGGCTCGGTTAAATAATGACAAAATTTGCACATATTTAACCAAAGTTATAAAATCTCTGAAAACAGTAACTTCAATCCTTATAATAACATTTTCAAACACTAAATACATAATAATTCGTGTAATAATAGGCTTGGTTAAACAATGACAAAATTTGTTCCTATTTAACCAAAGTCATAAAATCTCTGAAAACAATAATTTCAATCCTTATAATAACATTTTCCAATACTAAAGACACATGCATGGCCACAATGACCATTTGAACTTTGAAGTAAAGATAAGAAATCAAGTGGCATGCATGCAAAAACCGAGTTAACATATAACCAAGGCCAGATTTTGGAGAAATTGTAAGGGAATGTGGGGTTTTTTTGGGAAGGTGTGCACCTCTCTTATTCCCAGAGGAGGCGCGCACCTCTCCCAAAATTCGGTCTTGTATACAACTACATTTATGTAACCATGCATTTTGGAGAGGGAGAATATTATCTTAAGCGCTTAAGAGTGAATACTAGGCTAGTAGCGAGAAAAAGGTATGTTGAAAATTGAATAATATATGTATGAGGTTAGCAAAAATATATGGTACATGCACTGTTTTTCGTAATAAGATTATTATATTGTATTTTGATTTATAAATAAATCTGAACACAAGATAAGAAGAAATTATTTATTAAATTCTATTATTTACAAAAACCGTATTCGTTTGACTAATTACGGTATATTTAGTATAAGATAAATGAACATTTAATTAGACCTGATTTTGACTAGCAAGATGAATATAAGCACACGGTTAAAAAACAAAGAAATCAACAGTACCGAAAGTTATAAAATCTCTGAAAACAGTAACTTCAATCCTTATAATAACATTTTTAAACATTAAAGACAAAATAATTCGTGTAATAATAGGCTTGGTTAAATAATGACAAAATTTGCACATATTTAACCAAAGTTATAAAATCTCTGAAAACAGTAACTTCAATCCTTATAATAACATTTTTAAACATTAAAGACACAATAATTCTTGTAATAATGGGCTTGGTTAAATAATGACAAAATTTGTACATATTTAATCAAAGTTATAAAATCTCTGAAAACAATAATTTCAATCCTTATAATAACATTTTCAAACACTAAATACATAATAATTCGTGTAATAATAGGCTTGGTTAAATAATGACAAAATTTATACCTATTTAACCAAAGTCATAAAATCTCTGAAAACAATAATTTCAATCCTTATAATAACATTTTCCAACACTAAAGACACAATAATTCGTGTAATAATAGGCTTGGTTAAATAATGACAAAATTTATACCTATTTAACCAAAGTCATAAAATCTCTGAAAACAATAATTTCAATCCTTATAATAACATTTTCCAACACTAAAGACACAATAATTCGTGTAATAATAGGCTTGGTTAAATGATGACAAAATTTGTTCCTATTTAACCAAAGTCGTAAAATCTCTGAAAACAATACAGCAGCCCTTATAATAACATTTTTAAACATTAAAAACACAATAATTCGTGCAATAATAGGCTTGGTTAAATAATCACAAAATTTGTTCCTATTCAACCAGTCATAAAATCTCTGAAAACGACAATAATTTCAATCCTTATAATAACATTTTCAAACACTAAACACATAATAATTCGTGTAATAATAGGCTTGGTTAAACAATGACAAAATTTGTTCCTATTTAACCAAAGTCATAAAATCTCTGAAAACAATAATTTCAATCCTTATAATAACATTTTCCAATACTAAAGACACATGCATGGCCACAATGACCATTTGAACTTTGAAGTAAAGATAAGAAATCAAGTGGCATGCATGCAAAAACCGAGTTAGCATATAACCAAGGCCAGATTTTGGAGAAATTGTAAGGGAATGTGGGGGTTTTTTTGGGGAGGTGTGCACCTCTTTTATTCCCAGAGGAGGCGCGCACCTCTCCCAAAATTCGGTCTTGTATACAATTACATTTATGTAACCATGCATTTTGGAGAGGGAGAATATTATCTTAAGCGCTTAAGAGTGAGTACTACAACATGCACTTTGGGAGCATGAAATAAGTTATTTATGTTATGCCTTGATCCGATTAATAAATACTCAGTTTTGACAAGATTTAGTGATAATTTATTTGCTGAGAGACATTGTTTGATATTTGCAAGGTCATGATTGATGGCCACCTCAGCATCTAGAACTGATTCACCAGAGGCAGTTAATGTAATTAAATCAGCAAACATTCTTGCCGACGAAAACCCCAAACTACCTGGTAAATCGTTTATGTAAATTAAGAATAGAAGTGGACCAAGTCGAGCCTTGAGGAACACTACACGCAACTGTTTTTGAACAGGACAATACGCCATTTACTGAGCACATCTAAGTTCTGTCTGTTAGGTAATTTCTTAAAAGATTCAACACTGGTGATCCCATGCCATACCTTTCAAGTTTCTTTAAAAGAATATCGTGATTTATCGTATCAAAAGCTTTTTGTAAGTCTAGAAATACTGCAATATTAATTTCACAACGGTCCATATTAACTAAGCCACTCATTTGTGCTATCTAAAAGGGTTGATGCTGTGGAGTTAAACTGTCTAAAACCAAATTGATGATCGGATAGCAAATTATTTGAAACAAAATAATCATATAACTGTTCATAATCAGACTTTAATTAATCAGGGGTAACCCCCCCCCCTAATTTTGTACTTATTTATTCTATGTTATTTTCAGACATTTGACTAATGACATATGACATTGGACAGTATTCATAAGTAATACACAGTATTCATAAGCCGATTTTTTGCTGGCGATTACTTTCGCGCGATGTGACATGTGTACGGTTCTACTCAAATTGAAATGAACTATTAATTAAGAATCTAATTTGTCCTAGTTGAGAGCTTATAAGATAGAAGACTTGCGCGACAAAAATTTGCCAGTGAAAAAACGGCTTTATTGCCGAGTTATCGTTCCAGTTAATGAATAATAGTAGAGTCACTTGTTTAGCAAGTTTCTTTCTCCCTATACATTAAAAGATGATGATGGCAATTTTTAAGAATAATTTAATGAACTTTTAGCGAAAAAAACGCGAGGCCGGGGATAAGGCGCGGGAAAAACGGCAGAAAAAAGGCACGAAAAAAAAAGCATGAAAAGTAAGGCGCGAAAAAAGGCGCGAAAAAAAGGCGCGAAAAAAAGGCGCGAAAAAAAGGCGCGAAAAAAAGGCGCGAAAAAAGGCGCGAGGCGCGAAGAAAAGGCGCGAGGCGCGAAGAAAAGGCGCGAGGCGCGAAGGAAAGGCGCGAGGCGCGAAGAAAAGGCGCGAGGCGCGAGGCGCGAAGATTAGATTATCTCACCAATGCCAGAGCACAGGAACGAAGCGAAGCACAAGCAAAAGGTGCGAAAAAGGTGCGTCACCGATAAACGCAGTTAAAAACGAGCCAAGGGACACAAGAAACAACAAAACACATGGAAAACATCGAGAATCGAAATTGAAGCGCCCTAGCAACACTGGGACTTACAAAACTACCCGACCTTCAACCCAGCAATGTCGCAACTGTGGTAGAATTTTTCCACATATTGGTGAGTGTCCAGCAAAAGGTAAAGAATGCAGAGCATGTGGGAAAAGTGGCCATTTTGCCAAGGTATGTAGATCTAAAACCAAACGACAAGAAATCCGTCAGGTCGGTTTGCAAACTTCGCACATTTTCTTGGATTCGAGCATCGAAAAGTGACACCTTATTGGCCCCAAGCGAACGGCGAGGTCGAGCGCTTCATGCGGACACTCGAAAAAGCAATCCGTACAGCCCATCTGGAACAAAAGAATTGGAAACAAGAAATGAAGGCATTCCTACGCCAGTATCGTGCAACCACTCATAGTACCGCCGATATGTCGCCCTCTGAAGCTCTAAACGGTCGCAAATTACAAACGCTCCTTCCTCAGCACACCGAAGTCAACCAATCCAATGTCTACAATTCCATCTACGAAAACGACAGTGGAAAGAAAAGAAAGATGAAAGAATACGCTGACCAACGACGGCATTCTAAAACCATTCTAAAACCAGTCAAATAAAAGTAGGAGACATAGTCCTAATCCGGCAACCGAAAACAAACATTGGCTTTCTGCGTTTTAAAAAGTTCACCTGCGGTCTATAAAAACAACGATGCATTCACATTTTTCACTTATGCCATTTCAATTGAAGGCTCAAAGATCATTATGTCATTAACTAATAATTTGAGTATAATATAAACGTATAATTTTAGATTAGTGCGCCTTAACTATGAGAATTATTTAATGTGCCATTGATCAAATAATTTTTTTTACAGTAACATCAAGTTAATGTTACGTGATTTTTATTCAAGCAACTGTATTCTTGAGGTTTATATATTGTGTTCTATAAATGTTTGTTATGCAATTGAAAAGAATAGACACATTTAGCGATCTAAGAAAATCGAAACGAAAATCTACGTCCACAGTTGAAAGGAGCGCTCCAAAATTAGTATAACTGCAGAGTTTCATGAAAAACATTATAATATCAGGATATGGGCATGCGAAGTTTGTAGAGTTCATATACAGCGGAAGTGGGTGTTCAATTACTTCCGCCGCGTGAACAGCTACATAAATAGTAAAATGGTCATAATATTTGCATTTTATAGTATTTCTTCTTAAAAGTTTGCGACTACACTAATTTTGTTGCCTTCTTTCCAACTGTGGTGATAGGTTTTCCGTTTCTTCCCTTGAAAAGCGCAGATACATGCACGCGTAGCAAACTATTTTAGCGAAGCTATTTTGCAGGTGCAGTTACATGATCCTTGAGTGATTGTACAGTTAGCATTGGTGTGGGATTCATTGGTTGAGTTGTTTTGACATTCGTCTATATCTACAATAATAGTGTATTAGAAATATCATCTTAATATAGGCTGAAGCAAAAACCATTCTTTTTCAGTTTGTGCGAAACGCAGTTCATGATTTGAAACAATCAGGGATCTTATAGTTCATTTGTGTTGAGACACTGCGTGTCCAGAAGCTCTAAATAACAATATAATCAGCTCATTTCCCAGTATTCCAGTCACCGTTTACAAAAGCTGTCTTGATAATTAAAGATGTCTTTTATACATCTGGATGCGTACTCTTATACAGGATCACAATTATACTAGAACCTTGTGTCACACAATTTTAACTGAACATTCGACAATACACTTCTTATACTTGTTAAGCTTTGTGCAAACACGACGTAAATTTATTATAGCAATAATAAATTTACGTGGTGTTTCCACAAAGCTTAACAAGTATATTGTATTCACCATGCAAACGTACAAGAAACTTAATACACTTCTTGGAAAAAATAAAGTTGAAGTACGCGTACGTTTGCACCGAAAGTATAGATACTTGCCCCAGATCACTATGGCGGCAAGCAGCATTCAGACGGGTGAAATAGAGGGGCTATTTGCCCAGGCTAAAGGCCCCTTCTATTCCAAATAATAACTTAATAAAAATTAAAAAAGTGAGTTGTGTCCATGGGAAAGATCCCCAAAATGATTTTTGCTGCCCCATTTTGACCGCTCCTGCATGATGGTGCCACAAACAAAGGAATAACCCAAATGTTGATATGGTTTTCACTTCAGTTAAGTTTCCTACGAAAACTCTCTAAGTTTATCATAATCTTGTGCAAATGCCCACGATAAAACTTTAACTACTGCAATACCAAATGTATAAAATATTTTTCATGTTGATACACGAGTGGAAATTGAAAAAACGTGAAATTGGGCGGAAATACGAAACCCGCATCGCGATGTTCCAAGTGCATCAATACCAGAAAAATGCTTTATATTTTTTTGTAAATACAACAAACAATGTAAAATAACTTTAACAGGTCAGAAGAGGTTTTATCTACACGGCTATTAGCGAATGACCGTTTCGAGTTTACAAATGCTTTAAATTATAATTGCCTATTGGCCAAGGAATTTATGTTCGAGTCTCTATAGCACAGATTGCAGAGAGCGTGCGAATAAATAACTTGTTCAGCTAACGTCTCGTAGCTAGTCTATTATCGTGACCGTGCATGCTCCATGTGTCGTCTTGTGTAAAAGAGTCCATCAAAATCTAATAGTAGGAATCAGGAATTCACTAGTTCGAATATAGAATCCACTTCTAAGAGTCCAAAATCTGGTATTCTTTTTGGATTCCTCTTACACGTCACAATCAAAACGACCTTGATCAACGAAGGTATTTACCAAACAGAAAATATTTTTAACAACTTAACTTGTGCTAAGAGTTCTATGTCAACTACTTAAGGAATGATAGTTTGCATATAACGTCATGGCGGCTATATTGGAGGCATTACACAAAAGAATATGTTATTCGCTCCAATGTTGGATCCGTTCGGCGTGGGTGGCTGACATAGTCTTGCGCATATCGAGAGATTGATTGCAAATCAAGAATTGAAAACGTCTATCAGTGATGTAAAGTTTAGCAATTTCTACAGACATTCAGAAACTTTAAAAGACATTTCATACCTGTACAATTAATCCCGTCTCCATGGAAACCCTTTTTGCAGTTGCAGTTATATGATCCTGCAGTGTTTGTGCAGGAAGCATTGATGTGACATTCATTGGTCGAATCGTTTGAACATTCGTCTGTATCTACAATAGTGTATTAGATCTTTCAGTGGACGAGAACTATCAGCGTAATTGAGCTGCTGAAGAAAACACTCCTATCTGAGGACTTCCAAGGATGGTTTGCCGATCAGTTGCATTGGGACATGCTACCATGCACAGTAAAGAGAATAGACAGTAGGGCCACTGAATTGAAGTTCGTGTCTCTACGCATATTACATTACGCATCTAATTACGAATATGCCAGCCACTCAATCGCATTTTCTGGCCAATAAACTGCCCTGTTGGGTAGCCTTTCTTCCCATTCCATATACTGTGATGTAACAATTGTTAAGGGGCAAAAAAAATAGAAGGTTTAATCAATAGACGTTAGAGGGCCTTACACACGCCAGTGTTAAGCGATGAATTGCAATGCATTGTGGGAAACATGTAGGAAAAATTTACTTTGTATTTATATGTGTTGAAAAAAGCGTAACGTCTATTTAAAATACGTACCCTATGCTACTGAATTAAAGATGTGATGTTCGTCATGTGAAATTTAGTAATTTTCCCCAAACAGCAAATTTTAAAGACATTTTATACCTGTACAATTATTCCCGTCTCCATCGAAACCAAGTTTGCAGTTGCAGTTATATGATCCTGCAGTGTTTGTGCAGGTAGCATTGATGTGGCATTCATTGGTCGAGTCGTTTGAACATTCGTCTGTATCTACAATAGTGTATTAGTCTTTCAGTGGATGAGAACTACCAGCCTAATTGAGGTGCTGGAGAAAACAGTCCTATCTGAGGACTTCCGAGGATGGTTTGCAGATCAATTGCATTGGGACATGCTACCATGCACAGTATAGCGAATAGAGAGTAGAGGCACTGAATTGAAGTTCGTGTCTCTACGCATATTACATTACGCATCTAATTACGAATATGCCAGCCACTCAATCGCATTTTCTGGCCAATAAACTGCCCTGTTGAGTAGCCTTACTTCCCATTCCATATACTGTGATGCAACGATTGTTAAGGGGGCAAAAAATAAAAGCTTTAGTCAATAGACGTTAGAGGGCCTTACTCACGCCAGTGTTAAACGATAAATTGCAATGCATTGTGGAAAACATGTAGAAAATATTTACTTTCTATTTATATGCATTGAAAATCGCGTAACGTCTATTTAAAATACGTACCCTATGCTACTGAATTAAAGATGTGATGTTCGTCATGTGAAATTTAGTAATTTTCCCCAAACAGCAAATTTGAAAGACATTTTATACCTGTACAATTATTCCCGTCTCCATCGAAACCAAGTTTGCAGTTGCAGTTATATGATCCTGCAGTGTTTGTGCAGGTAGCATTGATGTGGCATTCATTGGTCGAGTCGTTTGAACATTCGTCTGTATCTACAATAGTGTATTAGTCTTTCAGTGGATGAGAACTACCAGCGTAATTGAGGTGCTGGAGAAAACACTCCTATCTGAGGACTTCCGAGGATGGTTTGCAGATCAATTGCATTGGGTCATGCTACCATGCACAGTATAGCGAATAGAGAGTAGAGGCACTGAATTGAAGTTCGTGTCTCTATGCATATTACATTACGCATCTAATTACGAATATGCCAGCCACTCAATCGCATTTTCTGGCCAATAAACTGCCCTGTTGGGTAGCCTCACTTCCCATTCCATATACTGTGATGCAACGATTGTTAAGGGGGCAAAAAATAAAAGCTTTAGTCAATAGACGTTAGAGAGCCTTACTCACACCAGTGTTAAACGATAAATTGCAATGCATTGTGGGAAACATGTAGAAAATATTTACTTTCTATTTATATGCATTAAAAATCGCGTAACGTCTATTTAAAATACGTACCCTATGCTACTGAATTGAAGATGTGATGTTCGTCATGTGAAATTTAATAATTTTTCCCAAACAGCAAATTTGAAAGACATTTTATACCTGTACAATTATTCCCGTCTCCATCGAAACCAATTTTGCAGCTGCAGTTATATGATCCAGCAGTGTTTGTGCAGGTAGCATTGATGTGGCATTCATTGGTCGAGTCGTTTGAACATTCGTCTATATCTACAATAGTGTATTAGATCTTTCAGTGGATGAGAAATACCAGCGTGATTGAGCTGCTGAAGAAAACACTCCTATCTGAGGACTTCCAAGGATCAATTGCATTGGGACATGCTACCATGCACAGCATAGGGAATAGAGAGTAGAGGCACTGAATTGAAGTTCGTGTCTCTACGCATATTACATTACGCATCTAATTACGAATATGCCAGCCACTCAATCGCATTTTCTGGCCAATAAACTGCCCTGTTGGGTAGCCTTACTTCCCATTCCATATACTGTGATGCAACGATTGTTAAGGGGGAAAAAAATAAAAGCTTTAGTCAATAGACGTTAGAGGGCCTTACTCACGCCAGTGTTAAATGATAAATTGCAATGCATTGTGGGAAACATGTAGAAAATATTTATTTTCTATTTATATGCATTGAAAATCGCGTAACGTCTATTTAAAATACGTACCCTATGCTACTGAATTGAAGATGTGATGTTCGTCACGTGAAATTTAATAATTTTTCCCAAACAGCAAATTTGAAAGACATTTTATACCTGTACAATTATTCCCGTCTCCATCGAAACCAATTTTGCAGCTGCAGTTATATGATCCAGCAGTGTTTGTGCAGGTAGTATTGATGTGGCATTCATTGGTCGAGACGTTTGAACATTCGTCTATATCTACAATAGTGTATTAGATCTTTCAGTGGATGAGAAATACCAGCGTGATTGAGCTGCTGAAGAAAACACTCCTATCTGAGGACTTCCAAGGATCAATTGCATTGGGACATGCTACCATGCACAGCATGGGGAATAGACAGTAGAGGCACTGAATTGAAGTTCGTGTCACTACGCATATTACATTACGCATCTAATTACGAATATGCCAGCCACTCAATCGCATTTTCTGGCCAATAAACTGCCCTGTTGGGTAGCCTTACTTCCCATTCCATATACTGTGATGCAACGATTGTCAAGGGGGCAAAAAATAAAAGCTTTAGTCATTAGACGTTAGAGGGCCTTACTCACGCCAGTGTTAAACGATAAATTGCAATGCATTGTGGGAAACATGTAGAAAATATTTACTTTCTATTTATATGTATTGAAAATCGCGTAACGTCTATTTAAAATACGTACCCTATGCTACTGAAGTGAAGATGTTCGTCATGTGAAATTTAGTAATTTTTCCCAAACAGCCAATTTGAAAGACATTTTATACCTGAACAATTATTCCCGTCTCCATCGAAACCAATTTTGCAGCTGCAGTTATATGATCCTGCAGTGTTTGTGCAGGTAGCATTGATGTGGCATTCATTGGTCGAGTCGTTTGAACATTCGTCTGTATCTACAATAGTGTATTAGATCTTTCAGTGGATGAGAACTACCAGCGTGATTGAGGTGCTGGAGAAAAAATTCCTATCTTAAGACTTCTGAGGATGGTTTGCAGATCAATTGCATTGGGACATGCTACCATACACAGCATAGGGAATAGACAGTAGGGCCACTCAATTGAAGTTCGTGTCTCTACTCATATCACATTACGCATCTCATTGCCATTATGCCAGCAATTCAATCTCATTGTTTATCCAATAAACTGCGCTGTTGGGTAGCCTTACTTCCCATTCCATATACTGTGATGTAGCCATTGTTAAGGGGACAAAAAAAATAGAATGTTTAATCAATAGACGTTAGAGGGCTTTACACACGCCAGTGTTAAGCGATGAATTGCAATGCATTGTGGGAAATATGTAGGAAAAATTTACTTTGTATTTATATGTGTTTAAAACCACGTAACGTCTATCTAAAATACGTACCCTATGCTACTGAATTGAAGATGTGATGTTGGTCATGTGAAATTTAGTAATTTTTCCCAAACAGCAAATTTGAAAGACATTTTATACCTGAACAATTATTCCCGTCTCCATCGAAACCAATTTTGCAGCGGCAGTTATATGATCCAGCAGTGTTTGTGCAGGTAGCATTGATGTGGCATTCATTGGTCGAGTCGTTTGAACATTCGTCTTTATCTACAATAGTGTATTAGATGTTTCAGTGGATGAGAACTACCAGCGTGATTGAGGTGCTGGAGAAAACACTCCTATCTGAAGACTTCCGACGATGGTTTGCAGATCAATTGCATTGGGACATGCTACCATAAACAGCATAGGGAATAGACAGTAGGTCCACTCAATTGAAGTTCGTGTCTCTACTCATATCACATTAAGCATCTCATTGCCATTATGCCAGCCATTCAATCTCATTTTTTGGGCAATAAACTGCGCTGTTGGGTAGCCTTACTTCCCATTCTATGTACTGTGATGTAAACATTGTTAAGAGGACAAAAAATTAAAATCTTTAATCAATAGACGTTAGAGGGCCTTACTCACCCCAGACTTAAACGATGAATTGCAATTGCAATGCATTGTGGGAAACATGAAGAAAAATTTACTTTGCATTTATATGCATTGAAAACCGCATAACGTCTATTTAAAAAAATGTACCTTATGCTAATGAATTAAAGATGTGATATTCGTCATGTAAAATTTAGTATTTTTCCCCAAACAGCAAATTTGGAACACATTTCATAACTGTACAATTATTCCCGTCTCCATGGAAACCAATTTTGCAGCTGCAGTTATATGATCCTGCAGTGTTTGTGCAGGTAGCATTGATGTGGCATTCATTGGTCGAGTCGTTTGAACATTCGTCTGCATCTACAATGGTGTGTTAGTTCTATCAGCTTGATAGGCTATAGCAAAACCCACACTTTTCCAATAACATAGAAACCAGTTTGTGCGAAACGCAATTCATGATTTGAAACAAGGGTCTTTTAGTTCATGTGTATTGGAGACACTGCATGATGGTGGCCTTAAACCTGCTATGAAGTGGATTACGTTGACCAGAAGGTCTAAGTAACAATATAAATCAGTTCATCTCCCAGTATTTTAGTTAATATTCACAAAAGCAGTCGTGATGAGGATATTTTTAACATCTGAATGATTACTCTTATACTGGTTCGCAATTGTAAGAACCTTGTGTTAAACGACCCTCTTCTTCGTTTTCTTTACTTTATTAGTCCACGGGATCGTCGGGCCGTTAGGGGGACAGCTTCAATCATTAACCCAAGATAACATACATGTAAGACCAATCTTCAATATCTTGTAACATTTATTATATACTTCATCTATTTCATCGTTCTTTCGTTAACTCTTCAACTATTATGCTCAACTGTCATACTATATCTAATTCGTGCGTGCAATCGTTTTTTATCCCCTCTGTGCTACAATGTTTCTTTGTTTATTGTCTGGTGCCGATCAATGGTTCATCGTGCGTGCTACGTGCGTGCGCATATGATAATTATATTAAACGGTGTACTGCTGCAATTACTGTATTACATACACTGGATGAAAAATTGAATTTGCCCCAAATTTGCCTGGTGCAAACATGTTGCAAACATGAAATTTGCAAAGCTTTGCAACCAGTGCAAAGGTGGCAATGGCCGAATTTGCCCGTTTTTGTGGCAAATTCGGCCATTGCCACCTTTGCACTGGTTGCAAAGCTTTGCAAATTTCATATTTGCATCATATTTGCACCAGGCAAATTTGGGGCAAATTCAATTTTTCATCCAGTGATATCTCCCTTCTTTAGTTGAAAACCTCCTGGTTTTCATTAAAACATAGTTAGAAAGTTCCACAATAAAGTGTTTATCCTTTTCTCTTCAGCCAGAATATTGCACTTTCTCTAACTTCTTGTATAATGCTCGTGATGGTACTGTTGATCTTCATTTGTTCGTTATCTGTTCTTGATCATATAATATCTGCAGGTGCGGACAAATACTATCCCTAGTTCGCAAGACATGCCGACGAAGACAAGAACCGGAAAGATGGACAATGACGTATTTGGTTGTGTCATGGGCGGGACATAACAACAAAACATAACAACAAAACTACAGACTGATTATTACTGTACACAAATGAACAAGGACAATACACTCTCACCATTCTCTTTCCACAAATGACAAACAGATCATACCGTAATCACTACAATATAACTATTATGTGTCACTCCGGCGGAGAACGGGAAAAAATCGAGCTAAATTATTGGTCGAGTGGGAAAAAAAAGTCGCATCGACAATAAGAAGCGCGAACACCCTACAATTTTGGTCAAAAGATCCGAACAGTGAAAGCATAGAATTGTCAATTTCTCGTTGCTAATTGTTGTTTGTTTGTACAACGTCCGTCTCGTCGACCCATGAATTATGTTCGGGACCATACCCTTCCCACTTAACTAGAATTTGTTTCTTACCCTTGCGTGTGCGGTGTTTAAGTACTTGTTCGATATTATACAAAGTATCTGGTGAATCTGATGTGTCTGAGGCGGCTGGCTCATGTTGGGCGTCCCGTGTGTGTTGCATGGGGTGGTAATCACTAAAGCTATCGGCAGGTAACTCTTCATCTGGAATAGCATGATCGGAATTAGATGGCGTTCCCTCGAGTGTGTTACTTGGGCGCAGGTCAGGACTAAATCCGGTTTGCGTGCACGGTGACAGACACGAGGCGGTTGTCGCATGTTCGTAATTTGTAATGGACAGAGCATTTGTCCAAATGCCCTATGGGCATTTTTTGACAATGCGATATGGTCCGTGCCAATGGTGCATGAGTTTACGCGACAATCCTTTCTTTGTTTTCGGTGTGTAAACCCATACTTTATCACCAATCATGAACTTGGGGTCACGAGCAGAGCGGTCATAAATTTCTTTCATCTTCTGCTGAGCACGTTGAATGTTTTCGCGAGCAATAGCGTGGGTTTCTTCTATAGTTTGTACGATGCGTGCACGATGTTCGTGTATCGAGTTCGACTCATTTCGTCGAGGTAAAAGGCTGACATATACAGGTAGTCGAGGTTCGCGACCATAAAGAAGAAAGAAAGGACTCTCACCAGTTGTATCGTGAGGACTAACGCGGTATGCAAAAAGAATTGCTGCTAAGTGGCTGTCCCAATCTTTTTGGTCACTACTAACGTACATAGATATGGACTGGCAGAGGGTGTGGTTGAAGCGTTCAACAATACCGTCTGTTTGAGGATGGTACGCAGTCGTGTTTACTTTCTTTGTGTTAAGTAGATCGCATACTGACCGTACTAAAGTAGAGAGAAAGTTAGTTCCTCTGTCGGAAAGAAGAGTCCGCGGAGCCCCATGACGTGCCAGAATCTTCTCCACGAGAAGGTTCGCGATAGTTCGAGCGTCGATATTTGGAACAGCAAATGCTTCAGGCCACCAAGTTAAATATTCAGTGAAGACGACAACGTAGTGGTTTCCGGCATTGGAACAGGGAAAGGGCCCTGCTGGATAAACAAGGCCCAACGTGCTAAGCGACCATTGGGATTCTTGATGGACATTAGCCAACGAAGCGCATTATGATCAGTATAAATGGTAAATTTCTGACCATAAAGGTAATTACAAAATTTCTTGATTCCTTCAACTACGGCGAGTGCCTCTAGTTCAGTAGTGCTGTAATTACGTTCGGCAGGATTCAGATCCCGTCCACCATAAGCTATAGCACGATTACGGCCGTCCTGACTCTGACAGAGAGCAAAACCAATTCCTGTGGAAGATGAGTCGGTGTGCAATTCAAACGGAATGGAAAAATCGGGATAAGCTAAGATAGGTGCTGAAGTAAGAGCAGATTTCAGAGTAGAGAAAGCGATATCACACTCAGAGTCCCACGAAAATTGAACGTACTTACCAGTAAGTTTATTAAGTGGCGCAGCTATGGCCGAACGTCCTTAGTACATCGTGGAATTGGGAACTCTTCAACTGCCTTGATCTTACTTGGATCTGGGCGGATACCGTCTCGGGACACTACATGACCTAGATATTCCACTTCGGAGCATGCAAATGAGCACTTAGTAGGTTTAAGTCTGATATTGGCATTCCTAAGCCTGGTGAAAACGTCGTTTAAAGTGTTGTAAGTGATCATCAAAGGTTCGCGAAAAAATAATGATATCGTCGAGATATACTAGGCAGATATCATACTGGAGACCGCGAAGGACAGCATGCATAAGGCGTTGAAATGTGGAGGGAGCGTTGGCGAGGCCGAAGGGCATCTTGCGGAATTCAAATAGACCATTATGGGTGGTAAAAGCAGTTTTCGGTTTGGACTCGTCATCAACTTCAACTTGCCAATAGCCCGACCGAAGATCCAGACATGAAAAGTAGGAAGTACCATGTAGACAATCGAGAGTATCCTGTACGTGAGGAATAGGATGCGAATCTCTTCGGGTGACACTATTTAGTTTGCGGTAATCAACGCAGAACCGTTCAGTGCCATCTTTCTTCTTAACTAGTACTACTGGTGCCGCCCAGGGGCTTACTGACGGTTGGATTGTGCCTTGCTCGAGTATCTTGTCAACATGTTCATTGATGCGATTCCGTACTGCAGGTGAGACTCGGTAGGGCTGTTGACAAATTGGTTGAGCTTCTCCAGTATCAATAGACACTTCCCGAATTTATTCTGTGGGCATAAAAAACACTTCTTTTCAATAGGCTTCATACTCCGCCTCGATTTCAAGCTATTGTTTCGTGTGCACACAAGCAAATTCGGGAAGTGTCTATATGATGTTGAACCAATGTGGTGTGACCTAACTCATGATCAGTCGTGGCAAACACGTCTCGATTTGACGCCAGGAATTCGGCCAATTGAGCTTGTTGTTCCTCGTTGAGATGGGTATGGCTGAAGTCAAAATCAATAGTTGGAGCGGTCGAACAGGTTTCGGTCTGGTTGGTATCAATCACGGATACAGCAGCGGGTTGTTGGTACAGACTAATGTGTCCGAGATTGGTACGACGAAAGATTTTGACAGGCGGGAGGTTGGATTGATGACGCGAAATGGGATCATGTTTGTGTCAGAGATGGTAACAAGCGCTGCTGCACCAAGGAGACTGTATAGTTCCGCAGGCGATGGATTGGATTCTACAAGACCAACACGACTAGATGTTGGTGGCGTTAGCAAGGGCTCACGTAGCACTGCAGGTAAAATTGACTCCGAAAACGGCGGTAAGATACATGTCACAGATGCATGGACAGAACAGGAAAAAGCATGTGTGGGGCAAGGTGGGGGTGTATCCATGGGTGGGGGCAACTCTATTGTATTAGAATCAAAGTTATTTGTTGAATTATGGTAAGTCAAAAAGTCTGCACCTAAGATTACATCATATGCTAAGTTCTTAACAATATATGTATAAAAGGGATAGATAGACTCGCCAATTTGAAATGGAATTAAAGTTAGTCCCAGAACTGGTACAATCTCACCATTTATGCTGTTTTGATGGATTGGACTGCTAACTTATCTGGAGGGTGTTTGGTAAGACTTGGTACTTGCGTATAGAATGACGAGCTTATGGCTGTTATTGCAGTGCCAGTATCACATAAAAAAGAAGGAAAAAATGTTATCAATTTTGCCAGGTATAAATGGACAATTGTTATGTGATTCAAGATTTATTGTCATAGTGGTTGAAGCTTGAGGTGGTGAAGAAAAATCTTCACTAGCTGTGGTAAAAGCAGGAAATACAAGTCCCTCTAAATCTGGGTTTAGAACGATTGGGTCTTGCCTAATTATGTGTGTCGGTTGTGCTTCATCAATGTAACTATTCAGGTCAACTAAGTTGTCACAGACAGAGACTTCTACTGAACATGATAAGTGCGACTGTTCCCCTTCAACTTCATTTTTTGATTCTTGCAACTTATTTATACTTAGGAACTCGGTCAGATCAGAATTATCTTTGCATCTAAGTGCGTCACTCAAAACAGTATTTGTTGCGTTACAATCAGTCATCAATGGGCTTATGGGGCACTTCGTATTACTAATTACATTATCAGTCTCATCTGAATATAAATTAAGGTTAACAGCTACAAGATCAGGATGTAGCCTGATTTTACTCGTGTTATCTGTGGATACTGATGAACTAGAAAAATCATTACTTGATTCCGCCTCAACTATGTCAACTAATGTTGCTACAGGAACATCATGAACTATCTTAAAATCTTTATCAATTACGTCGAGACATTCATTTTCATCAAAATTCTCAAAAGGTTTTGCTTCTCTATCGTCCCGGCATAGAGAAGCAGGAACTAGTTTCCCGACTGCAGGTTATAGATTGGGTTGGTAGACCTTGGTTGGCTTCCAAAAGTAGGTGCATTGGGACGGAAGGTAGGACTACTTGGTTGAAGCGTTTGCGCATGTTGTCGGACTGCAGGGTTGTAAGTGATACCTGTTGGATGCGAAAAAGTACTGGTTCTACAATTACGAGCAATATGACCAACTTTATTGCATTTATTGCAGATAGGTAACGCGTCGGTAGTGCAGCGGTTGCGTGCAGATGGTACACCTGAATTTGACGGTCGGCTTGGTGGTGTCATGAAACTTGTTTGTCGACGCACTTCGTCACGAACTAGCTTAGCTAGAAGGTCTGAATCATGCTGGAGGCCTGGCATAGGCGTACGAGGCGAAGGGGGGGGGGGCTGGGGGGGCGGCCGCCCCCCCCAACTTTTAGTGATCAAGGAAAGTCGGGCAATTTGTGCTTGAAAAGTCGGGCAATTTAGGTCGGGCATGCTGCGCTCAAATGGGCTCAACTACAAAAATAGCCTACGGAGTACGAGTACGGACAAAATAATAATTGTTGAAACCTGTTTCGCATTCAGGCAAACCAACTTTGAATCGAATTTATAATACAATATTAATTTATCAAAAAAGTTGTTGGATGTGTATTAATATAGATATAGTGTTGCATCATGCAACGATATTTTGATTCATTTTTGACCCGTCGGGAAACTTTAGGATGCGTCGGGCAAAAATGTGTCTGCCCCCCAATTTTTCTTGACCGGTACGCCTATGAGGCCTGGTGATTTTGTTTGACCCCTTTGATATTGTTGATGTCTTAGATCATGCTGATGCGTGTTACGACTATAGTTATATGCAGCTACATTAGGTATGTTTTGCGGTGTGCTTGTAAGGCGTTCTAAACTTGCTACCACAGACTGCAATTGACTTTCAAGTGTTTGCTGTGTTACATGTGGTGTGTGTTTTAATACAGCGTCCTTAAGGTTGGCTAGATTCTCAGCCTCTGATAAACTTTTTGGCTGTCCTAAAATAACATGGCTTTTTAGTTCAAGTTTGAGACCTTGAATAAAGTGATGCATTATCTCTAGCTCCGTAAGACCTAAACGTTTACATAAATGCCTAATATCAGAAGCATAGCTACACAATGGCTCATGTTCCCCTTGTTTCCGGGCAGACAGTTGTTGTCGCCAGAGCCAGACAGAAGCAGGATTAGTAAAATGTGTTTTAAGAGCATCTACTAAATCATTATACGACTTAAAAGTTTGCGGGTCAAAACTTGCGTACCAAGAACTAGCGTTACCCTGTAAGTAAAGTGGCAAGGCTCTAAGACGCTGATCGTCATCCCAACTGCAGAAATTTGAGAACCTTTCAAAATGACTTAAAAATGACAAAAGATCATCTGTGGTTTTGCTATAAAAAGATGTCGGGTGAACTGCTGGGCCTGTTTGTAATGCACTTTGCGAAATTAATGTTGCTATTTGCGCCTGTTGTTGTTGTTGCGATTTAAGCAAGTCTGTTTGCCCTCGAATGGCTAATTCATGGGCGTTTGTAAGTGTGTCTTTGTTTTCTTCGCTTGTCGTAATTGACTTTTCAACAGCTTTAAGTAATTCAGACAATTTTGCCGCAATGTCGGGTTGCTCACTCAAAGACATTCTCGACTGACAAACTACTTCCTTCGACTTATTATTTAGCTTGGAGTGGGCAGTTGCAAGACTGCGACTGCGGGTAACAGGGCCGGTGAATGACACAATCAAAAAAATGAGAATAGCTATGATACAATCCTGATATGGTATGTCTACAATTACTACAATTATCAAAACAGGACAGAATAATACGAAGAATAACGCACGCAATAAAACACTAAGAAATACATATATACATTTACGCAACACAGAGCTCACCCTCACTATATTCTCACTACAAGTAACGAACGATGAATCAGCGAAGCAAGAATTACATTGACACAACAATGGGTTCTTTGTCTATAGTCAACAAATCAAGCAAACGAGGTCGTAAATGACTCGTACCTGAATCGTTCGTGACGTTCTTCCCACACGCTCTTTATTCTTTATTCCCGGTACGGATAGAACAGTTCATGTTTTATATCGCCCGCATCTTCCACCAATGTTAAACGACCCTTTTCTTCGTTTTCTTTACTTTATTAGTCCACGGGATCGTCGGGCCGTTAGGGGGACAGCTTCAATCATTAACCCAAGATAACATACATGTAAGACCAATCTTCAATATCTTGTAACATTTATTATATACTTCTTCTATCTCATCGTTCTTTCGTTAACTCTTCAACTATTATGCTCAACTGTCATACTATATCTAATTCGTGCGTGCAATCGTTTTTTATCCCCTCTGTGCTACAATGTTTCTTTGTTTATTGTCTGGTGCCGATCAATGGTTCATTGTGCGTGCTACGTGCGTGCGCATATGTTAATTATATTAAACGGTGTACTGTTGCAATTACTGTATTACACTTGCTTATCAGTGCAGTTTACATTTATGTCACGTAATTTCCACTAAAGATTTGACAGTATATTTTTCGAGAAAATAACGTTAAAATAGGTTTTCACCGAAATTATAAATACTTGTCTTAGATAACTATGGTGGCCGGCGGCCGCGACGGTCTCCTAGATCTCCGCCGGATTTTTAACGCTCCTGGAGGCACAAGCAAAGGAATAACCCGGATGTTGATATGGTTTTCACTTCAGTTAAGTTCGTTACGAGAACTCTCTAAGTTTATTATAACCTTGTGCAAATGCCGATGATAAAACTATAAATGCTGCAATACCAAGAATATAAAATATTTTTTGTGTTCATGCACGAGTGGAACTTGAACAAAAAAAAAGTGGGCGGAAATACGAAGCCCGCAGGACGGAGTTCCAATTTTCCCAAGCGCATCAATAACAGAAAATGTTTTATATTTTTTTTGTAAATACAATAGTGAATGACCGTTTCGAGTTTACACTGCTATATATTATAAATGTCTATGGGCCAGGGAATTTAAGTTCGAGTCTCTACAGCACACATTGCAGAGAGCGTGCGAATAAAGAACTTTTTCAGAGAACGTCTCGTTGCTAGTCGATTATTGTGGCCGGGCATCCTCCATGTTACGCCTTGTGTAAAAAAGTCCGTCAAAATCTACTAGTCTAAATCAGGATTTCACTAGTACGAATCTGGAATCTGGAGTCCAAAATCTGGTGCTCTCTTGGATTCCTTTGCATAGGGTGTCATGTTTATATCCTTACTTTCAGTTTGTCGCCTTGGTATAAAATAAATGTTACTACATATATGAGAATCGAACTCATGACCTTGATGTTGCTAGCGTGTGGCTAGCATGTTGCGAGCTACGCGGTCTAAGTTCTGGTAGTGCATGTAACTCTATAGAGATGACGGGCTCGCAGCACCAGAAATATGGGTCCTAGAACTGCTGACAGAGTTCGAAAACAATTAATAGATTGCTTCAAAGAATTTGACCTAAGAACAGCATGCCAAGTCAACATGAAAATAGTGAGCTTCCTTGACGTAAATTTAAATTGATCAACAGGAAAATACAAACCTTTTACGAAAGACGGAAACCCACCTATGTTTAGTAGTGGCAATGCTTACCCCCCGCCCCCCCCCCCCCCCCCCTTCCATACCGAAACACCTCCCGAAAGCAATAGGATACAGAATTTCTGAGCTATGCTTCGACAAAGATAAATTCGAAAAGGCTGCGCCCATTTACAATAACGCTTTAAAAACAAGCGGGGTTAAATCAACGATGGAATACACTGCGAAACTAAAGAGAAACCCAGAATAAAATAGAGAAAACAAAAGATCTCGCAAAGTAATTACATGGTTTTATCCCTTATACAGCCGCAATGTTGAAACTAACATTGGAAAGCATTTTTTACGTTTGGTCAACAAGAATTACCCTACCATCCACAGACTGCACAAGATCTTTAACAGAAAGAATTTAAAAGTTAGCAATTGCTGCATATGAAATGTATCACAGATAATCAAATAGCATAATAGAAAAATCTTTTGATAATTCAAAGCATGAAAACTCCACGTCTTTGTCCAAATACATCTGGGAACTGAAAAGAGCTTACGTCAATTATGGTATAAAGTGGTCCACATTGAGAGATTTGATTGACTGATGCGAATTTCACCTGAGACATTTCATTTGAGATTGAGTAAAATATGAAATACACATATAAAATTAAAGATTTATTAAAATCAAATATAAATATATATATATATATATATATATATATATATTTATACTTGATATATATATATATATATATATATATATATATATATATATATATATATATATATATATATTTATTACATGAGTATAGAGATTTATTCATCGATATGGCTGTGCGTAATAATCGTTCCAAATTAGCAATAGCCAATCGCCATCAAGAACGATAAAATTTCACTCGGTGAAAAATCATCGTTCACGGCCTTTGATTGGACGAACGATGTTTTTTCACTAGTGAAAATTTATCGTTCAGTGTTCTGATTGGCTGACCCGAACGTGCAACACCTGCTCGCAGGCTAGTGAAAACATGGAGTCTGATTTTACAAGTATTTTTTTAACTCACCGAAAAGAGAGATTTAAGACAATTTCACTGATAAAACAACCACCTAAAATCATAACGACGACATTCGTGGCCTCATTAACTTGAAATAAACCTCATAGTTTCATTTTCAGCAAGAAAACAAAGCAATAAATGGTAAGAAATTCCATTTTAATATTTTGCTTGAGTATTTGTTTTTGTCAGTAAGATATATCCGTATCTTTATACACTCATCTTTATACTCATATAATAAACAAATTACTTCATGGTTGGTTCGTTTGTACGATTTTTATTATTCACTCGTTGTAAAGGATCGCTAAACTCACTCGTTCGCTGCGCTCACTCGTTCGTTTAACGATCCTTCACAACTCGTGAATAAAAATCGTACGCACTCACCAACCATGAAGTAATCTCTATATATATAATATATATATATAAATATAGACAAGGAATAAAGATAAAACCATATATATGAAGAAAGTGCTCAATACCGAAGTAGAGCGGAATAGACAATGAAATAGACTTTGGTTACTTCATAAAGTTTTATTCACTACAAATTTGCTTCGTATGATAAGCAATGCTTGCCACACTCGTCAGGCGATCATCACCTGACGAGTGTGGCAAGTATTGCTTGTCATACGAAACAGATTTGTTGTGAATAAAACTTTATGAAGTAACCAAAGTCTATTTCATTGTCTATATATATATATATATATATATATATATATATATATATATATATATATATATATATATATATATATATATATATATATATATATATATATATATATGTATATATATATAACGCTCTATATAACATGAGCGGCCGTGTTGTATCGGCATATACAAAGTCGAGCCGAAGGCGAGAGTTGTATATCTGATACAACACGGACGCGAATGTTGTAAATAGCTTGTGAAACTCTCCAATTTTATACATCGGTTTGCGAAGTAATTTTGAAAATACATCTTATATACGACGAGAAAATCAAAGTTAAAAGTTATGAAAATCAACAGAATTCTGTATCAGAGTATACAGACTCCTTCACGCTCATGATTTCTTTTGTGTTTTCTTTATGAATTATTAATGAGTTTCACAACTATATATATATATATATATATATATATATATATATATATATATATTAATATATATATATTAATATATATATTAATATATATATATATATATATATATATATATATATATATATATATATATATATATATATATATATATATATATATATATATATATATATATATATATATATATATATATATATATATATATATATATATATATATATATATATATATATATATATATATATATATATATAATATAAGTATAAAATATGAACGCGAACTCCAGAAAGATAAAATATATTTATTTGTAAACAGACGTTTCGCCCGTTCGGGCTTCTTCAGTGTTATATACAAATTTCAAAACACTTAAGATAAACTCGTACTTTATATAGCCTAAAACTAATTAAAAACTAATAAAAGTCACTAGAGCATGTACTTTTAACTCAATCTAGAATATTAAAAACTAATTAAGAATAATTTATTCTGTTTTTAGATCTAAATTCGCACCTCTTATTGAGTCCATACGGTTTCAAAAACAGAATAAATTTTAAAAACAGAATAAATTTTAAAAACAGAATAAATTATTCTTAATTAGTTTTTAATATTCTAGATTGAGTTAAAAGTACATGCTCTAGTGACTTTTATTAGTTTTTAATTAGTTTTAGGCTATATAAAGTACGAGTTTATCTTAAGTGTTTTGAAATTTGTACATAACACTGAAGAAGCCCGAACGGGCGAAACGTCTGTTTACAAATAAATATATTTTATCTTTCTGGAGTTCGCGTTCATATTTTATACTTATATTCTATTCACACAAGCGTCGTGTTGCCTGTGGATCCTCCAGACAAGTGGCTTATTCGTTGGCAGGCCAGTCATCATTCGAATTATATATATATATATATATTTGATTGAAAAAGCGGAAAGCGTACTAAAACGTATGAGATGGAAAGCTCATTTCTTTCTAAAAGGAGAAAAAAGTCAGGAAAACACTAGGAATTTCGGCCTTTCGTCTAATAAAACACCTCCCACAGTTTTGGAACTGAAACCTTTCGAAGAAGACGTTATAAAATTACTAGAAACCATTAAATTTCGAGACACAAAAGACTATTTTCAAGACACTTTGGCAAATGACTTAAAGAAAATCAATTCATCCGACAAAATGTTTGTTTTCGCTGATAAAACTAGGAACATATATGAAACCTCGCTCGACACATACAACAAGCTCTTGCACGACAATATCACAAAAACATATAAACACGGATCTGAGGAAAACATTTCGGAAATAAACAACGAACTAAATCATATCGCAAATAAACTTTCGATTGGCAACCGGATTGAATGCATGAAAAAACGCGAAGCTTTTAATTCTCTCAAAGATCACAAGGAAAATTTTCAGAACAACCCAAAATGCCGGCTCATCAACCCAGCAAAAAGCGATTCCGGAAAAATTAGTAAATCAATTTTGGACAGATTAAACACAAAACTTCGGACAATTTTGAACGTAAACCAATGGAGAAACACGCAAAACGTCATAGAATGGTTTGGCAGCATCGAGGAAAAAAACTAGGCATTCTTTTATTTTGTTTGACATAGTCTACTTTTACCCGTCAATTTCAGGACATTTACTGGACCAAGCATTATCTTGGGCCTCCAATTTGGCTGACATTTCTATAATAAAACACGCTAGAAAATCACTCCTATTCAATCACGGAAGACCGTGGATCAAAAACAACAATAGCAATTTGTTTGATGTTACCATGGGTAGCTATGACGGGGCAGAAATTTACGAACTAGTAGGTCTTTTCATCTTAAACCACTTAGGAAAAAAGTTTGGCAAGAAAAACATTGGCTTGTATAGGGATGATGGTTTGGCGATTATTAAAAACAGATCAGCACGTTTGGCAGACAAAACCAGGAAAGAGCTACATAAAATTTTCGAACAGTCTGGCCTAAAAATAACAGCAGAATCAAGACGTAAGATTCGACCTTTCTACCGGAAAATATAAACCTTATAGGAAGCCCAATGACGATCCGTTATACATACACAAGCACTCTAACCACCCACCCAGCATCTTAAGGCAACTTCCAGCATCTATCAACAAGCGCATTTCAACGCTGTCATCTGACAAACAAGTATTTGACGATGCAGCACAAACATATCAAAACGCACTAGGACATAGCAACTTCAGCCACAAGCTGGAATACATGCCACATGTAACACAGCAACCACGCAGGAACAGGCAACGCAACATCATTTGGTTTAACCCTCCATTTAGCAAAAATGTCAAGACAAACATCGCACGCAGTTTCCTCAAGCTTCTAGACACGCACTTTCCAATAGGCAACAAGCTACACAAAATTTTCAATAGGAACACAGTTAAGGTCAGTTACAGCTGCATGAGTAACGTTAAGTCAATTATCACAAGTCACAACACACGCATAATTAGGAAAAGCCAGCCACAAGACATTAGCGCAGAGAACTGTAACTGTAGGAACAAGCACGCATGCCCATTGAAGAAAACAGATTTCACCATAAAATGGTCCATAATAAAAAAGTCTATTTCTTACACGGGAGGATCCAAAAGATGTAATTTATGTTTGGAGGAAAAAATTAGTATTTTGAAAGAAAAAAACAATTGCTTGCTTAACAAAAGATCGGAAATAGTTTCGGCCTGCCAACACAAAAGCAGATTTCAGGCAAACAACCTAAACAAAGAAAGGAATGCATGCTATTCAACCACCCACGCGCCCACGTTTCCGCCTTGAGCATAAAAGAAGCTCGCACATTTTCGAAATTTGTCTACCACCTGAAGATTCCCTTTGGATGAAACAGACTGTAGTGGTAAGTTTTTGAGGTATTTAGTACAATTATACATTTCGCTCTGTCTATATGTCATTGAGCACTCTTTTGTATTTCGCTAACCAAAACTAGCACAGTATATATATATATATATATATATATATATATATATATATATATATATATATATATATATATATATATATATATATATATATATATATATATATATATATATATATATATATATATATATATATATATATATATATATATATATATATATATATTCATATATATATATATGTATATATATATATATATATATATAAATATGTATATAAATATACACTCTAAAAACACTCTGGTTAAAATTTCCTGGTTAACACAAAAATAACCTTAATTAGGTTAACTAAGAAATCCTGGTTAAATTTCCTGGTTAATTATCTGTCTCTGGAATGATAAATTTATGCTAATCGCGTGGAACCACTTTCCTGGTTAAAACAATATTATCTTTGCAAAAAAAAAACAAAATGGCGGCGTATTTTTTGTACGTTTTTGCCAGCTTCAAGTGGCTCGAATTGCTATGTTTTGTCTTTAAGAAAATACGAAACGATTACCAGGTTCTACAAAATTTCAAATGGAATAGCAATATTACATTTAGGTAAGACAAGCTATTATTTTTTGAAGTTTTTATTCGAATTATTAAGTTGAAGGAGATAAGAACTTCGCCTCATAATTTTTCGTTTATCAATGTTATGAATAGTAAATACACAAGAACTGTACGTTGATATATATTTCAATTTAAATCTGAAAGACTTGTCTCTTACAACACACAATATACCGAACACGATGGAAATTTAGATTAATAGTGGTTTTATTTCAGTTAATCAAATTTTTAATATACAAAGCAACTTAATGGTTATACATGCAGTGTTAAAATGGTTAATGGTTAAACAAAATATTTCTTACCCCTGAAATGCTAATTTCAAAACAGAGTAGGGTTATTTATGTTATTCGTAAAGATCTATAGATGCACTGCCATAAAAACATTTGCCTATAGACTGACTATGGAGGTATATAGGAAGATTGACTATATTTTATATAGTTATTTTTTAGGAGATGGTTATTTTCCTAAAAAAACCCATCAACAATAGTTTAAAAATAATTTTATTCAAACTATATATAGTCTACTATGTCCAGTGAACAATTTGTAGATTTTTAATAACACAAAATGCACTGTATACTTTGGTTGCAATAATTTCTGTTAGTTTTCTTCTAATAATTCATGTAGTCTAATGCAGATTTATGCATGCAGGCAATGCATTGTAATGCTGTACGCTCTCTACATTACATATGTGTGCCCTTGCTGTAACACATTTTAATCTTTTTGAGTTTTTATTGAGTTATTTTCGGGTTAGATACATTGATCTGAAAATAGATAACCTGGATAGAGTTTCTATACCTACAAAAATCGTGGCCACTTTTGATGTCGAACACCCGATTCTTGGGACCACAAATGAGCACCCCAAATCGGTAAATAGTGGCAAAATAACCAGTGCTCTGGATGTTTTCTACTTAAATTTGAATCTACTAGCTCAAAACAGTGCAAATTGCTCAGATACAGGCATACAGCTACGAATGCACGTCTTGTTCAGACGCCATAAGTGGTCCCAAGAATCGGGTGCTCGACATCAAAAGTGGCCACGATTTTTGTAGGTATAGAAACTCTATCCAGGTTATCTATTTTCAGATCAGTGGTTAGATATAGCTATAATGTAATGGGCAGCAGTCTTGAAGGTAAATCACGATATTACACGAGTCCATAACGAGTACACGATTTGAAAACGAGTGTAAACGGACATTGTCAAATATGGTCATGTTCGTTTAGCGATTGATGGCGGGAGCTTTTCATTTATATGATTTGCGGCCATTTTTGAAAATCTTTTTCGTTGGATAATGGATATTTTCTCGGGGGTTTACATTTGTCTTTTAATATAAAATTTCTGGAAAAGATTGCATTCGCTTTAGTGCATCTTTAGTACGAAGACACATGGGACGTTGTTGTATATTTTGACATCATTCTTGGGGACTAAAACACGCAAAAAGATGCACTTGAAGAATCCAAAACGTTATGTTTTAATTTCATTCTACGAAGCTGCAGAGGGTAAAAGCAAGGAAAAGAGCAAATCATACATATTTCCTGCAGTCATGATAAAGATTATCAGGTTAGTATACTTATTAAAAGCTTTTGTATCAGTATTCGCAGCAATATTTGTGATATTTTAGGGTATATTTTAAAAACAGTCCTTTGATCCCCAAGAAATATGTTTTAATTTGTGCCCATGTTTCATCTATGGTTTTGCACACAATCTGTAAAACTTAATGAATTTGAATATATAATCATATATGTACTTTATAACTTTTACTGGTCAGGGGATGAAACTATAAATCTGAGCAAGCCTGAATGCCTGATGACCATATTCAAACAGATAGAAAAGATTATTTGCTGAACACTATGGAGCCATGGAGGAAGATGGTACTCTGTCTAAAAGGACAGCCAAACAGTGTCTGAAAAGAATTGTTGATGCAAAGTCAGATAATATGTTCTACTGAAGGTAGCCACTTGTTTTAACATGTGAAATAAGCTACATTAGTTATCTTTTGAAAGTTGTTGTGAGCATGTATTTTTCTAAATACAATACTTTACATGATTTTTTATTATCACTGAAGGTCACTGAAACAATCTGCATTATCCTGGTACCTACAGCTGCAAGGGCATTG